>JBAKBP010015500.1:0-55094 GCA_037953745.1 Lithodes maja | reverse complement strand
CTAATAAGTCATGTCTCCGCTGTCATTACGTTTGGCTAGCTCTGTGATGTATTAATGTTTGTCAGACGCTGAATAGGGTGGGTAAGTGTAGGGACATGTTTGTATATCTCACTCGATATGAGGATATCCTGTTTAGATACTGCTGATACAAATTTTACTTGGTGCAGAGACTTCACCTATTAGGCCGACTGTACTGTCATTTATACATGTTTTTCTTTATACAACTTTTTTGTTTTTGTCTATGTGAGTGAGGGAGAAAAAAGGCAGAACTGCCTGTAGCGAGTACTTCCCCCATAGTTGAAAGAGTGACAGGGCCAAAATCAAGGGACATTCGAGCCAAAATGCCTGGACACATAGAGTTTGAAGCAATTTAAGTCATAAAAAGAGGGAAAGGCTGAGTCTGGGAGAGAGTTGTTGTTGTTGTTGTTGTTCCCCAAGCTGCCTGGCCGAACAGCCCCAAGGCCCTGAGCAAGGCCAAGGCCAAGGCCATAACCGAGCACCACCATTGAACCCTCTCTGCCGACCATAATAAAGCTTGGGTGACCGAAGCCACTCAATGGCGGGGAGCTGGGGAGGGTGCGAAAACGCCCGGGAAACCAAAGCCCCACCCAGGGCCCTGTGCCCCTCAGCAACTATGAAGAGAAAGTTGAGGGGTAAAGGAAAAATGTGACGCTTTGGCTTCCAATCTTGGTCGATTGGGAGGTCAATCCACGGAAGAGACGCCGTCACTTGAGAGCTAGAAAATATATAAGTAGCAGGAACAGTCAGAGTATGCTATGGGTATGGCAGAGATCGCTCAGTTCTCACTCTGATAGACAAGCCCATCACCAGTCTGGGAGACTGAGTTTCACAACTTTTGTGGAACTCTCTCTGGGAGAGAGTTCCATAGCTTAATTTTTGGATAGAAGAAAGACTGAGAGTAACGTTTCACTCTTGGGTTGGAGAATTGCACAGAGTAGGGGTGGGATTGTTTTGCAAGACGGGGACCACGAACCCTACGTAGAGGAGTTGGTATACACTGGGAGAGCTCTGAAGAACACTGATTATTGTAGTAGTGATAGAATAGCGAGAGAGATGAAACATTGCGGCGAAGAGAGAGTTATTTCAGAGAGTTGGTGAGTGGATGGAAATTAATGATACAAAGGCCTTCCTTTCTACCTTATCTAGGAGTGCGGTGTGAGAGGATCCTCCCCACACATGTGTACAATACTCAATACAAGTGGAAGCTAGCCAACGTAACACCGATATTTAAAAAGGCAGCAAATTCCTACCTAGTAACTATCGTCCAATTAGCTTAACCTCAGTTGCTAGAAACGGTCATAAGAGACAGACTTGTAAATCACTTAGAGGAAAATAACATACTTAAAGATACTCAACACGGCTTTCGTAAAAAACGTTCCTGTTTAACAAACCTCTTAGACTTCTTCCACGATATCCTCAACCTCTACGATGAGAGTAAAGCTGTAGATATTATATACCTTGATTTTCAAAAGGCCTTTGACAAAGTTCCCCACAAACGTTTACTGCTAAAACTAAAAGCAAATGGAATACAAGACGGTGTGTTGAAATGGATAGAAAATTGGCTCAGCGACAGAAAGCAAAGAGTAGTCATAAATGGTAAGGCATCTAAATGGACCAATGTAAGTAGCGGGGTACCCCAGGGATCGGTACTAGGACCAACTCTCTTTCTAATTTACATCAACGACATAGATGAGGGTCTCACCTGTACAATCTCAAAATTTGCTGACGATACAAAAATTGCAAATAGCATACTCTCAAAAGAACAAGTTGACGATATGCAACACAATCTAGATAAATTGTCATGTTGGGCCCAAATTTGGCAAATGAGTTTCAATGCGGATAAATGTAAAGTACTACATATCGGATACCTAAATGAGAAAGCAAACTATTCGATGAATGGCACTCAGCTTAAGAATGTAAACAGAGAAACCGATCTGGGAGTAACAATATCGAGTAACCTAAAACCGAGTCAACAATGTTCAGAAGTTATTAAGAAGGCAAACAAAATAATTGGCTTTATAGGCAGGTCATTTGAGCATAAATCCAAAGAAGTTATCCTAACCCTTTACAATTCCTTAGTCCGCCCTCTTCTGGAATACTGCGTTCAATCTTGGTGCCCTTATTACCAAAAAGATATAAACAAGCTAGAACGAGTTCAACGTAGAGTTACCAAAATGATACCTAGCCTAAAGAACAAGCCATACGAAGAGCGTCTTAGAGAATTAAATCTATTTCCTTTAACCCAGCGCAGATTAAGAGGTGACTTAATTTAAGTGTTCAAAATCATCAAAGGCATCGACAATATGAACTGTAGTAAGTACTTCACTATCGACCAATCTAATTACACGCAGGGAAACGGTTGCAAAATTATTGGTAAATCTTTTAACTCACACGAATCTAAGAATTTCTTCTTCAATCGAGTTGTCAACTTGTGGAATGGGCTTCCCCGAGACGTTATAGACTGCAGCACCGTTGATTCATTTAAACTCCGCCTAGACAAATATCTCGCATCAAACCCGCGACTGACTGCGTTTGTAAATGAATAACTTTATTTTATCCTCCCCTCAGTTACTAACCCATCTGTCCCCTACTAACTTCCTAATCCTGCCACGGACATTAGTTCCCTTTTCAATGTTCCCTTACCCACTCTAAACCACTGTTTGGACCCTTGATCCTCAGTGTTTTGGAGGGCAAGCAGCCTAGAAGGGTCACTAGATCTGTTGTTCCTTGATTTCCTTTGTACTCCTTTGTACTCCTTTGTACTCCTTTGTACAAGGACGCACTGTGCCCCTACACAGAGCAAGAAGCTGTGCAGGGGTAAAGAACCCATTGAGGCGATTAAGCACACCCAGCTTCTGGGAGGCTGCCTTAGTAAGACTGGTAATATGGTCCTTCCAAGTGAGAGCAGAAGAATAAGAGACACCGCGAATATTGAGAGAAGATGAAGGATTGATTTTGGTATTGTTGAAGTATATGGGATAGTCTACTGCCTCTGGGAGTTCCGGACGGGTAGTGCGATGGAGAAATTGGGTTTGGGAAGCATTAAAGTCAACAAGGTTTTCTCTGCCCCAATTGGAAATAGTAGTTAGATCAGAAGATTGGTGTTGTATGGCTTCATTACCTTTGTTTTTGAGGGATTGCTGGCTAGAGCGTTCTGGAAAACTATTTGAGTAGTGTAAGGCAGAGAAGTCTGCGTATGAATGGATAGGACTGGATGTACAGTTGAGAAGATCATTTATGAAAATTAGAAGGATAATAGGAGATAGGACTGAGCTTTGAGGAACACTAAAGTTGATAGATTGAGGAAGTGAGCAATGGCCGTCTGCAGCGGAACGGCCGGAAAGGAAATTAGAGACAAAGGCACAGATCAAGGGATAGAATCCAAAGGAAGGTAGCTTAGAAATTAAAGATTTGTGCCAGACTCTATCGAAGGCCTTCGATATGTCTAGTGCAATAGAAAATGTCTCGCCGAAGTCCCGAAACTATGATGACCAACAATTAGTCAGATGTGAAAGAAGATCACTAGTAGAGCAACCCTTAAGGAAGCCATACTGACGATCTGAGAGTAGATTATGAGATTAGAAATGCTTAAGAAATTTGAAAGCAAGAATAGTTTAAAACACTTTAGAGATACAAGAGATGAGAGCAATTGGACGATAGTTGGAGGGTTGAGAGCGGTCACCCTTCTTTGGGACAGGTTGATTGAAAGCAGACTTCCAGCAAGAAGGGGAGACGTTAGAGGAGAGACAGAGACGAAAGAGTTTGCCTAGGCAGGGAGCCCGCATGGAAGCACAGTTTTTTAGTACAACAGGAGGAACACCGTCGTCCTGACCGTACACCTTCATAGAATTAAGCCCAGAGAGGGTAGAAAGTACATCTTTAGAAGAGATTAGGATATTAGGCATAATTAGGAGAGAGGGGGCTGGAGAGGGAGGAATATCTCCAGAATCATCAAAGATGGAGTTTCTAGGGAAAGTTTGATCAAAGAGTTCAGCTTCGTCAGACGAAGAAGTGATGGTTGTGCCATCAGAGTGGAAAAGGAGAGGGAAAGACGAAAAAGTAAAATTGTTGGAGAGGTTTTTGGCTAGATGCCAGAAAGGACATTTTTGGCTTGATTCCGGGCAGAAACTTAGGAAGAATGAGATTCTTGAGTTTTAAGGTGTTGGTACTGTTTGAATGTTTCCTCCTTATTGTGGACAGCAGTAGAACAAGCATGAGTAAACCAAGATTTGTTTGCATTAGTCTGAGAGAAATCAAATGGAATGTATGCCTCCATGCCCGATAGGATTACCTCAGTACCGTGTTCAGCACTTTCCGAGGGTCCCCGGCCAACAAAGCAAAAATCATTCCATGGGAAATCAAAGAAGTACTGTCAGAGAGCCTCCCAGTCGGCAGCGCCAAAGTGCCACAAGAGCCGCCGGTTGGGAGGATCGGGTGGCCGTACTGAGAGATAGGACAGGTAACAGATATAAGTTTATGGTCGGATGAACCCAAATGAGAGAAAAGATTGACAGATTAAGAAAACGGGTTAGAAGTCAGAAATAAGTCAAGAATGTTGGGCCGATCTCCGAAGCGATCCGGGATACGGGTGGGTTGCTGAACCAACTGCTGTAAGTCATTTATGATAGAAAAGATGTAGGCTTGTTCATCAGGTTGGTCAGTAGTATGAGAGGAGAGCCATTGGCGGTGGTGAACGTTGAAATGTTCTAAGATGGAGATTTCCGAGAAGGGAGAGATGGATAGAATGTGTTCCACTTTAGAGTTTAGATAGTTAAAAAATTTGAGAAAGTCGGTAGAGTTAGGGGAAAGATCGACAGCACAGAAATAACTAGTAAGAGAATGACAGGATTGTTTGAGCCATAAAGTTGAGAATTCAGAGGAGTCGAAATCGAGAACACGAGAGCAAGTGAGTTTGCTGTGCACGTATGCACAACATCAACCTTTGGCTTTGAAACTAGGATAGATAAAGTAGGAGGATACAGAGAATGGGCTGCTGGCAGTTGCCTCAGACACCTGGATTTCAATGAGAAAAAGATTAGGTTTGTAGCAGGAGAGATGGTGTTCAACTGAGTGAAAATTAGAGGAAAGAAAGCGAATATTGCAAAAGTTGATAGTAAGAGTGACAGGCCATGGCTGAGAACATTTAGAGGGGTCGTCAGGGGAAGGTTTGGCGGGAATGGGGGCGTTTATGGTCCCCCCCCCCCCCCCCCTGGGGACTCAGAGGCTTGGTTTGCGTTTATTATCATTTATTTGTATTTATTCTTTTGTGGAAGGAGGATGTGTGTTGTGCATGTTAAGTATAGTGAAGTAGATAGTAGGAAGAGGTGTTTGTGAGAGCAGGCTGGATTATTGTCGTTTGGATTGATTTTTGGATGGAACTTGATTGTCAACAAATTATATATATATATATATAGTTTTATAGTTCATGCATAGACAATTAAGGGTATAGATTCGTTTCTAGATATATACTTCTGTAATTAGAAGTAGGTAAAGCCCCCGATTTTTTTTAGAGTGACTGTACATGCCAGGTGGAGGTCAGGATGGTAAAGTGGAGGGGCTAGTACTCTTTTGACCACCTCATCTGTTTGGATCTCTGTCTCACTCACTTTATCTCTCTCTCTCTCATTCTCTTGCTCGCTCTCGCTCTCTCTCACTCTCTCTCTCTCTCTCTCTCTCTCTCTCTCTCTCTATCTCTCTCTCTCTCTCTCTCTCACTCACTCACACTTACTCTCTCTATCTCTCTCTAGCACTGTTCTTAGACTTAGAGAATGAGTGCAAGCCCAAGAAAACTGCACTTTGATGTGATTTTCCTTTCATATCGTACAAAGCCCACATTTCCGCACTACCACACCTACATGTACTCCCCACCACACGCCCCCTTCCTCCTCCACACAAAAGCCCCCCCCCCCCCCCCCCCCCCACACACACACACTCACGCACAGTCTCCCAACATTCCTTTCACGCTGGCTTGAACTTATTTACACTCTTACCTTTTCTCTGGCCCTCACCTGTTCTCTCTCTCGTTCGTATTGTTACGCTCTCGCTCTCTTTCTATCTCTCTCACACACTCACTCTCTCTCTCTTCTTACTTAACCTTATACTGATGTTTTCCAACTGACGCGCACATGCATTCCTTTTCGACTCGCACCTACATATTACATTTTTACATTTTTTTGGCAGAAAAATTTCCCGACTGAAGGCCGGATCCATCGAAATTACAGGCTCGCTATCGCTCGCCAGGATAAAATCGACACTTACATGGCACGAAAGATATTAATATTGACAAAGAAATGGGATGAAAGGTGTACAAATTACCAAACTAATGAGTCGAAAGTCTTAAAATCTGAAAACTAATGGGGCTAAACATGAGGGAGAATATATTAAGGGGGACCAGGGGGGACCATTCCCCTTTAAAACGAACTCTATATTGATCGCCGCCTCTGTTGTGTTGTCTATTATTTGTTCATTGAAATATGATATGGCATATTATGCTAGATTGGGAACTGGTGAACAATATAATGGACACTAAAACAACATTAATTAATATAAGTAAAAGTAGAAGCAATTGTAATGCAATGATATTGTCGGGAATAGGGTAATGATCCCGACAGTTTTAGGTCCAATAGGACATTTGAATTTGGCGGTATCGTATCGCATGTACGATTTCGGCTGGTTCTTTGTGTATTGTAGTTTATTCTTAAGTATAAGTTAAATATTAACTGTAATGTATAAATATCTACATCCGCTCTAGATGTATCATGAAACCAAGTTATGGGTTATAATTATTATGAGCCGGCAGCCATATGTAATTTCGCGAAGCGATCGGACGCCGGCCCTTCAGTCTCTCAATCAACACCATACAGCCAACATCCCCCCCCCCCCCCCGGCTCTTACTCAACCCACAGTTCACCATGTGCTACAAATATTAATCTATAAGAACAGTCCTACATCACCAGTCCTCTTAAGCTAAGTTCATTGTATCGATATTGTATTATGTGAACATTCCTACATGTCATGCAATTGAATTAGCCGTGTGTGGGGGACTGGATTACACCCATCGACTACGTCGTTGGTAATTATATTATAACTATTTGTTGGGATATATCATGTACCAGTGATATGCAATATAACCTCTTTATCTAAATTCCCGACAGATATCATAGCTACGAGAGAAAACGCACGATCTCCATGTAAGATATTAAATAAGGTATATCTGCCTAACTCGTCTGAAATGCTTGCAGTGTTATAGATTAATTACTTTTTAGTTTTGTTTCATCTGTGTCATTTAATGCCTATGTATTATGTAAATTTAATTTTAAAATTAATAACTTAACATATAACAGAATAGGATAATAGTGCTTACTTCCAAAATACTGTTAATTAAATCATTTATTGGTCAACGGATAAATATTTAACCGCTATTTAATAAACCCTTTCAGTACCGGTGCCGTCGTATATCATTTGTTCTGGCTACCTTTATACGATTTGTTTATAAAAAGGGCCTCCAACAATTTACAGGCTTTGAATTATCTCATTTAACCGTTTTGACTACCACAGGTCCTTTTTAAACTACACAAAATTGTCGAAATTTTGCTAGAATAACAATTAAAATACGTCGCCGGTACAGAAGGGTTAATTAAAATGAGATGTATACAACGCATCACCATTATGCAACACAGACAAAACAAATATATTGAATAATATTGCACCACGTACTCAAAACCTGCTGTTGAGAGCAGCAGAGAGATCATATTGTTTATTCCGGGCATATGGAGGTTGTGTGTTTTCCCACAACCTTGAGATAAATGCATTATAACTGTTTTTACTCTTAACCCTTTGAGTACCGGTGACGACCTTTATATTATATTTTGGCAGATATTCGACTATTACATTCAGCTTAACAAGGACGTCTACCAGTTGAAAGGCTTCAGACAATTTAAATTACCGTAATCCTTTTAGCTGCCATAAATCATTCGTAAGCTTCATGAAATCGGGTACATTTTGCTGAAATCACATACAAATGACTTCACGCGCACGGAAAGGGTGAAATATTTTAACTTATGGCTTATTAGTTTCTATAGTATTGTTCGCCAGTCTTCAAACTACCACATAATATAATACTTATATGTATACTATATATATATATATATATATATATATATATATATATATATATTAACAAATATTGGTTATTGTGTAAATAAAATAGACCACAGCAACGGTGATCAATCCACAGTTCCCTTCCAAACCTTAAAGGTGGAGTCACAAGAGCGCATTTTCTGATAATTTTCGATGACAAGTTTTCTCTCTTACCATTTTGAGGCTCTTTCGCATTGGAATCGGAAACTAGATCGAAGGTAGATTATTTTACCAAGTTTAATTCTTATGTGACTTACAATTAGAAGCCGCCAGACAACAATTGCCTGTAAAAAATTACAGTATTATCGCTTGTGTGACGCCCCCTTCACATTACTACTGTATACCGCCACATGGAAAACGCGATCATTTGCCTTTTTCTACACTCACATTCACCACCTGTACTCAAACATATCTGAACATTTAACTTTCGTATTCAACTCGATCTACATATACTCTAATACAAACCCAATACATAAATAATTGTCTATTTTAAACCCCTTCTGTATCAGCTACGTTTCTTATGTTTTATTCTAGCTGTATTTAGACGATTTTGTGCAGTTTAAGAAGGATCTGTGGTAGTAAGAAGGATTAAGTGAGATAGTTCGAATACTGTTAATTGCTGAAACTGAATACAATCATCTAACACTAGTCAGAGTAAAGGTAGGAGGACGGCCCCGGTACTGAAAGGGTTAAGAAGATTGAGTCAGTCGGCTTTCATACCGATTTGTTTGTTACATAAAGGTTAGTGCTCGTCCTCTCACAGTTGAATTTAATGTAGTTTGCCACTCTAATCTTCAAGTATCAAATGTTTACCCTCTTTCATAATTTATCTCATAACCTTTCATACTCTCTCTCTCTCTCTCTCTCTCTCTCTCTCTCTCTCTCTCTCTCTCTCTCTCTCTCTCTCTCTCTCTCTCTCTCTCTCTCTCTTTATTATCCTGTCTTCTTGGTATCATAGTTGTATAATGTGGTCAGAATCCTGGTCACGTACCGGTGAGAGGTAACGTAGGTTGATTGTGTCAGTCTTCCAATTGCCGACTTGCGAGTTTCGTTACATAAGGAAGTTGGAGTTGTAGACAACGATATTTAACAGAATTTACAGCTAAAATACGGTCGTAGTACATTAATTTTATAAATACATAAAACCCAATTCAACTTACCATTTATCCATCAGAAACGTACATTATTCTTGCATTTATGTTTTATATCGATGTTTACGGCTCCAACTTCCTTATAGCCTGAAAATCGCAAGTGGTCAATTAGTACCTGTTGATAGCCTTGTCTGGAGCTTTACGACCGACCAATGAGAAGGACACCCCTCCTCCATTACACCATCATCTCAGGGGACTCGTAATTATTACAATACCTCGTTATCACTGTCGAGAAGATTGGAGTGTGCTGACTCGTAATACGACACTTGGTGGTAGAATCTTGGAGGTCTAGAAGGGAAACTAAATGAAACAATTAATAAATAAATAAATGTACAAGTAACTTTAGAAATATTGCAGTTAATGCTTTGATTAAATACTGCAAGTTTTTGTTATTTATACATTATATAACTTATTTCTTTCTTGATACACACCTTTACTGTTCACAAAAGTATTATGTTCTCTCTCACAATGACGCAATACCCGAGTCCAATGCACACACACACACACAACACACACACACACACACACACAGGAAAACACTAGTTCCCTTGGGTCTAAAATCACTAGCCGGCATGCACAAGAACCTCACCCAGACACAGAAACCTGTTACCCTCACCAGCCCCCCCCCCCCCCCCCCCCCACACACACAGATAAGCGACCAGGCACAATAACATGCTCGTCCCAATTCGAGCAAAAACCCAAAGGTATCAAAACAGCCCTATCCCTAGCATCGTCTACTTGATCAACATTAAGTAATGTAGACAACAATCACAACGCAAGCAAATAAAACATACTTAATACCAAGCAAAACTAAAGTAAATGTTGTTCTCCCTTTTCCCGTGCTAACATAACTACGTTTAATATACTCGTTCCCTGGTCTAAACTCACACCACACAGGCTATACAGTACGTACACACAAAGTTACCTCCAAAATACTAAATGAATCAGGCCCAATATTGATACCATATAGTGTATACTGTATATTGATACCATATAGTGTATACTGTATATTGATACCATATAGTGTATACTGTATATTGATACCATATAGTGTATACTGTATATTGATACCATATAGTGTATACTGTATATTGATACCATATAGTGTATACTGTATATTGATACCATATAGTGTATACTGTATATTGATACCATATAGTGTATACTGTATATTGCACACCAATCCATAATATGCTATGTTTTTTTTTGGGGGGGTGTGATTATGACTATATGTTTTCTGGTAATTAACTAATTATGTATGTTTATGTATATATACTCACGCACGAGTAAATATGTGTGTATATGTATGTGTGGATGTATGTATAATTTATACAGATACAAATATGTATACAGTATGTGGGTTTATATGGTTGTGCGTGCGCATAGTATGTGTATGCTTATGTATATGTGGATTTATGTGTATGTGTGTGTATATGTAATCACATATGTATACAAATGCATACACTGCATATTAATACGCTTAGCTGTGTGAATTGTGCGTATGTACAGTCGTCTCCATAAGAAGTGTCACAGGGTATTCCCCCATTCACCCTCCCAGGGAGAAAGGGATTATTTGGAAATGTTGGTATCCCTACACAAACCACCGGAATCCCCCACTCTCCAATTTCTTTCCTCCCTTTACCCCCAACACTTTCTCTCTCCCTCCCCCACTCACCCGTCATGTAGCGTTCTTTACCCTTAGCTGTTTTTGTTGTTTACGTGTTTTATTGTAAATCTTGCAACATTTATTTACACGTGACCATAAATACCCCTTCTTTCTCTTTAAACACTTTAAAACCTTCCACTACAGCCAGGCTATCATTAGAAGATTTTACTCAGGTTAGGAAGGACCCTTACGAATCAAAGGTGTAAACGCGAAATCAGGTAACCCTCTGACTCTCACATGTGCTTCCTAACTTGAATTAATTCGGTTAGTGATGGCCAACATGAAATCCATAAATCCTCCTATTGAAGAGGTTTATTTTTATTGCATGTATCCAAGTGTGAATATGAATAATTACAAACACATCTTTTGGTTCAAATGTATTCTGTAGTATACTAAATTTTCAATACACTATTAAAATAATGTTTTGTGCATGATTAATTCAGTTACACAATTTTAGTTAATTGAAATTAAAATACATACAATACAACAGCATACCGGTTGTGATATCATCTTTTGCAAACAATTTACAACAATAATTCAAGCACACCCACATACACAGCGATATATACAGAAGGTAAATACACAGAAATATAAACCGAGAGAGTTATATGGACAATACAGAAATATGATATAAACATTTAAATGTTAAAGATGAAATTGAGTGATTGGTACTAAATCACCAATATTGACTGTTAGTTAAATAATCAAAGACTGACATGGAAAGATATTGATAGACAGATATTGTAAGAAGTAATTGTATATAAAACATATAAGCATACTAATATGGAAATATACAAATGAACGATTGGGTCAAATAAAGCAAATCTCTTGTATATCCAATTCATAGGTTCCAATGCATTTTGAGGATAATACAGCACTTGATCATATTACCAAATAAAATAAAACCGATGTTAATCATGCGAAACCATTATGTACAGATTTACTAATAATTCGGTAATTCCTTATTGTCCCTTTTATAAACTCCCTCATAGGACTTATCGATCATACTTTCTAACCTTGCAATAAGCAGTCTTAAATAAACTAAGGACAATGCCGGATACGTTTCTTCAATTAATGGAGGGGGGGGGGGGGTGGAGAGACTATAAACAAAATAATTATGACTTAACATAATAGATGCATTTAAGCAGGTCATGCATACTAAAGTGCACAATAGGCAGTAAAGCTTACTTAATGCAAATAACGTAACCACACATACAAACCCAATAATAGGGTATATTAGATATGACAATATGGGAAGTCAACTAAGGCCAGGGTAATAGGTCGGAAAAAAAGAAACTTGAAACAAGCTAGGGAAAACGAATTGGGGTGAAGTAAATTATGATTAATAGACAGGAGGCAAACTCATGAGATTGGATGAAGAAGAGAAACGCACAAGACAAAGGAAAAACATAATTAAAGAAACTATCGTAAGGCAAACCAATGGACAGACAAGAATAAGGACGAGTAGTAAAAACAATATGAAGACATTTACATAAAAAAACTGAGGAAATGTTACAAGAAAGGCGGTACGGAGTCGTAAATTATAAATAATAATAAATATTGTAGGCATGTATAGAATGTAATAAACCGATAAATGGTAGAACAGCTAGAAGAAAGTCCATTAAATAAGAACAATAACTAGAGGGGCACTCGGGAGAGCGCATACCTCCGCCGCCGCTGGCGGAGGTATGCTCCCTACCGATCGCCTCTTAAACTGAATCACTTCTTACTTGGTGCATATCCTATCCGGCCACCAAATTTTTTGAACATCGGTTCATAAATTTTGAGAACTGGTTTACATGCAGACAAACAAACAGACAGACAAACAAAGGCAAAACAATACCTCCCGAACTTCGTTGGCGGAGGTAACAAACAAACACAGGTGCAGTGGTCATTATAGAATGAAGACTTAAGAGTGGGCAAGTGGAAAACGCATGATTGACTTAGTTGAAAACCAAAACCAAAATAGTTTGGATACAATTAAATTATGTAAGAGAAGGAAATGAACAAAGATGAAACGGATACCTTAAATTTTAACCTGTTTAATGTAATGATTTCACATGCTACTAAGGATATTTTGTATCTCATATGCTTTAAAATCTTGGCATTTGTAATTCCGGATCTACTGAATAATATGAGGAATCCTATATATTCGTAGGTAACTTCTATCACCAAAATTGTTTAATTACATTCTCCCATTTAAATTATAACTTCAGCTTTACAAATATCCGTTGTGCATAAATTATAATTTATTGTTATGAATTCATTCTTTCTCATTCTTGGAATTCAATTATATTTAACTTTAACTAAGATATTGTTTTCATAACTGGGTAACAAATGACGCTTGTTGTTCGCATTTTGTACCGTGAATAAGTGCAATGCTATCTTTATAATCGTGCGAGATGGTGATCAGTAACTAGTTCGATAACACCAAAAACCTAACAATCAGGGAACGCACTTTGCCACATAACAACTGCATGCATATCGAAAGTAGCGAGGAAGCAATACAATTTTGGGAACAAGTCAGTGAGTCATAGATAGCACCAAATGAAAGGTTCGTATTTATTTTAGTTTTATAAAGTGAATTACCTTACGGTTGTTCATAATTTGCCCTTGCTACTATAGGCCTAATTAAAATATAAATGTCCTTTTCCTGATACATCACAAACGTTGCAGTTCTTAATAGGTATTCCGACCTTAAATCTATAATGGTCGTTGGCTACCAAATTGATGAAAAGATCAATGAAGCGCACACGAGAGAGAGAGAGAGAGAGAGAGAGAGAGAGAGAGAGAGAGAGAGAGAGAACTAGCTAATGTAGATTGTTTCCAGAGGTCAAAGATAGACGATGGTTCAAGTTGCTAAGGTAATAATAAAAACAAACAGTACAGAGACACAGGGGAAGGCCATGGCAGAATCCCCCCCCCCCCCATTCCACACACACAAACACACACGCGTATACGCCGATGTTAAGAAATCCATATTAGTTCTAAGGAAAGTTGTGTGTGTAGTTATTACTTGTTAATCATACTTGGATTATTATGACACAAATATTAAACGAGCATAACGAATACGAGATGGTCGTCCATCGTTGTAGAATTGTGAATGCTAATGCTCTCCAGTATGGGATAGGAGCATCATAGGTGACTAAACATTAATGTAATTATCATCTTACTCAAAGTATAAACAAGCATAAATACATAACGCAAGAAAGACTAGGAAAACTAAATACTCCAGTTACGCACCAGTCACCATTAATAATTAACACATTAATTGTTTAATCTGGATAATGTAAGCGGTAACATACAAACAACCAAACATTACCCTTTTATCTGCAAGTAATAGACAAGGGATTGTGTGGCCATATACACACACGCACACACACACACACACACTCTCTCTCCGGGGGCTGGCGCAGCGTGGTGGCTAGTGCGCTCAACTTGTGATCAGGGGGTTGCGGGTTCGAGTGCTGCCGCCGACAAGTTACCTTGCGGGTGGGGTAGCGCCCATCCTAACTTACCCTAGTAGTGCTACATGGTCTCTTCAGGTCTAGCGTGGTGGAATAATTTCCATTTCTCTCTCTCTCTCTCTCTCTCTCTCTCTCTCTCTCTCTCTCTCTCTCACGCACGAAGGTAAATTAATTGAATCCCTAACATAATGCTAAGGTCATCAGACTATATCACATCTCTAATTTGAAGCACATGGCATAATGTGTTATCAACTGCTACGGAGTAGCAGGATTTATTTGATATTATATACAAAATAATATACAGAGTATTCTAAAGATTGAGTAGATACTGTTACATTAAACTCGTGTGTGTGTGTGTGTGTGTATACTGTATATGTATATATATATATATATATATATTATATATATTGTTACGTATCTTGATCCTCAAGTGGTTAACTTGATGAATCTAGATAGCACAGAGGTATATAGTAAGGTATCAGTTAGCTGAAGGCAAAACAAAAGTAAAATCTAATAAAATTATTTCCTGTTGTTGCTTCCTTTCCTTTTGGATCTTAGGACTTAGTATCCTTTATTGACTGATACTCTTTAATTATGAAAAATACTGAAACTAATTAAAGTCATGTAGTATTTATAAATAATTATTATTTAACCGAAGCTTAGTAGGCTATGGTTATGAACCAAAGAAGTTATATCTAAAGAAAGACTATTAATTCTATAAAGTCTTGAAAGATAAATATTAAAGTAAGAATATTTCTGTCTCTTACCCTTTTTGAAATTAATAGATAGTTTTCTTATATGTCCTTTTATTTTTATTTAATGTAATTATTCTTGGCTCTTGTCTTACGTTAACAGTATTATATTATTATTATCATCAGGATTTATATCAAAGTCACATAAAAAGTTAGATATATATTTAATAATTAGTTAAATGTATTTCTTAACCACGTAACATTGAGGTTTGATTATGAGTAAATTAAGTTACAGGATCGCTTCATAGATTCGATTCAGGTCTCACTCAAATAATATGAAAAGCAAAAATAATATTTTGAAGCTAAAAGAATTTTCTTCAGCTTAGGAAATCACTAGAAGTAATATTAACACAGCCATGTTAGTCTAAGGCGATATTACTAATATGAGGCAATAGCATCACCGTACTAAGCACCGTTAAGCAATGCAAGCTTAATTAAAAGAAAATGAAAGAACTCGTAAGTATTAATATAAAACAATAGTATTACTTTCATCATAACCCAATTACTTAAAGAGTTGCTTTAGTCCACAAGTTAGTCAACTAAAATAGTTAAGTACATAATAATAGCGTTAACGTTAATTCCCAATCACATATCTCACTAACCAACATAACGTAAGTGTTTACACCGAACACACTTATATAATCTGACTGACAGTCACAATCCCATTATAATACTTCACCCCGTCTTCCTCCAGCTGCAAGTTCACCTTCCCCAACTCCAAATGAGACTGATTTGAATGCCCACTACTCGGGTCTTATATACTAAACAATGATGGTGTAGGAACGAATCAGGAGGCGAGTGATGGTGCGCGCCCCTATCATAGCTCCTCGAGTTGCATAGCAGGTGCGTGGTCCGATGGGGGCTCCTGGCGTCGATCATACGTCATAGCGTAGGTCATCGAAGTAGTTTGCAGGGTCCCCTATGACGCACGCAGGTGTGAAGGCTTGTTTGCTGGTATGCGGACGAGCTGGTTTCCCACTCGCTAGTTCGCTCGCTGGTCTGCTTCGCCGCCTGGGTAGTTTGGCACTCCTTCAACTCTAATTCTAATCCTTAAATTAACATACAGGGCTCCGTATGTCAGACCTCCCCCCTAGAAAAGAGTTTAAGGAGTATAGTATATAATATTAAACATAATACATAAATAAATTCACCACCAGATTGGCAACAGCAAGATTATAATGAGGATATAATAAGGATATCACCCAAAGTAGGCAACGTCTCCAGGTACCACATCAGAACATAGCCGGAACGTAGCTGGAGCGTTATTCGAACTGCAAGGCATCTCACAGCTGAAGGCTTGACAGCGCACTACTAAAGCATGATATTTACCTCGCTACAAGGGAGAGCTAATTGCCAAAATCCTCTCATTTAGTTAAACTTACTGCTGTATGAGGCCAACCTGGTAAATGCAATCTTTGATCCGTGGCAGTGGGTAGGTATCGTTCTTTGTGACAGCATTAACTTGCCTATAGTCCATACATAACGTATGGCTCCCGTCTGGCTTTGGCACAAGTATGACCGGACTACTCCACTGGCTGAAGGCCCTTGTGATCAGCTGGTTTGAAAACATGATGTCAAGCTCGACCTGCAGTATACTCCTGCGTTGTGGCGAGACACGGTAGGGGGATAGTTTAATGGGAGTTGCATCCCCTACGTCGATGTCGTGCAAGGCCAAAGAAGTGAGCCCTGGAGTATCACGGAACACACTGGGAGACTGAGATAAAACAGAGATTAGTAGGTTCACTTGATCAGAGGGAAGATGACATAGTTTAGATGGTAATTCCCCCCAAGCTACTGAATTATACTGAAAGTTGGATAGGCTACATGACAAGTCAAAGTCTGCATGGATACCTTCAGGCTCTGGAACAGTCTGTTGCGGGTCAGTAAGAGAACTGAAGACTTCGTCCGCACCAGGCTGTCCACAGGTCCTGACATTCACTGCCACAGTGGGAGAATCTGGAGGAGAGGAATCAGGGGACCTATGGTAGAGTTTCAACATATTTATATGGAATACTTGCGTGGGCTTTCTCCTGTCTGGGGTAGTTACTAGATAATCGGTAATGCTCACCCTCCGAATGATCTTATATGGGCCCCTGAACTTGGCAGATAAAGGTTGGCCAAAAAGGGGGAGCAGGACCAAAACCTCATCACCGGGCTGAAACTCCCTCTCACGGGCTTTTCTGTCATACCAGTTCTTCATGGAGCTTTTAGCCACTGTCAAGTTTTGAGCGGCAAACTCACATGAGGATCTCAGCCGGGTTTTGAAATCTGAAACATACTTGAGGAGGTTTTGGTTCCCCTCCTGGCCAACTAGGCTATCCTGCAATAGTTGCAAAGGACCTCTTACTTGGTGACCGAAAACTAGCTCATTAGGGGAAAAACCCAGGGATTCAGTTGGAACCTCACGAGTAGCAAATAAAAGAAAAGGTACCCCCTTATCCCACTCAACTCCGGTCTCTGTACAATATTTACGCAACATTCCTTTTAATGTCTGATGATACCGTTCGAGAACCCCTTGACTCTCTGGGTGGTAGGTGCTAGACTTAACATGCTGGATACCCAACTCCTTCAGGGACTGCTGAAAAATGTTAGAGGTAAAATTAGTTCCTTGATCACTTTGCACCTCATGGGGGAAACCCATTCTGGTGAAGAATTTGAGCAGTTCCTTGATGACAGTTGGAGCAGAGGTAGTCCTTAAGGGTATAGCCTCTGGGTAGCGAGTTGCCATGTCCATAATAGTTAATAAATAAATGTTACCTTGGGAAGTCTTAGGCAATGGGCCTACAATGTCCACTACCACCCGAGTAAAAAGGTTTCTCGAAAACTGGCAAGGGCACCAGAGGATGTACAGGCACCTTCTGATTGCGTTTTCCTGTCATCTGGCAAGTGTGACACACTCTACAAAACTCCACTACATCTGCACGCATTCCTGGCCAGTAAAAGTGGGCTCTGATTCTGTCTAGAGTTTTTCTCACACCTAGGTGTCCTGCCAATGGTATACAATGTGCCATTTCCATGATATCTCTACGACAAGGTTTGGGGACTACTACTTGATGGACGTCCCAAGCACCGTCATCGATTGGTCTGTGTGGCTGTCTCCATCTACGCCACAATACTCCTCCTTTGAGGTAGAAACATTCACCACCCTCCTTCTCACATTCCTCTTCACTCACGGACCTGGCAGCTAACTCCTTGCATTCACTATCATCTCTCTGTAGCTCTAACAGGCCACTAGGACAATTTGGAGGGGTTTCATGGTCATCGTTAGGGTCAAGATGAGCCATAAAGGTGTCAGATAAACCCACCTCAGTCACATCAGGCACAGTTGGAGCGTCATTCACACTCTCATCATCCCTATCATCAACTCTTACATTCGGTACATTTCTGTCTGAGGGAACTGCTACTTGAGACATTGAACGTGTGACAGCACACACAGGGAAAACTGTTGGCATCTCCTTTTCGAGCTCACCGGTTAGTGGCTCGTTAACAGGGGAAAGTGACAAAATGGGGTCTGGTCGGACCTTCTCACCTGCTAAACCATTCCCCAAAAGGAGTTTTACCCCAGGCACAGGGATATCTTGGGACCTACACAAAGCTATGGTGGCCTCACCCTGTAGTAACTCACATTCAATTTCGCCTTTTACCAAGTGTGCATAAAATTGGCCTCCAGCACCTCTCATTACAACTGGTTCGCCTGGTGGGCACTCAGTGTAAGGATTCACCATGAGGGTGCTAGTAGAACCTGTGTCTCTCAGAATTTTTACCTCATGCATGCAACCATTTAATCTCACGTTGCCAGATGAAATAAAGGGACGGTAACTGTCCTGCACTGATGGTGAAATTATTATTGGCTTAACCCTAGTGGGTTGCACCACACATGCTACTACACCCCTGTCTAGATGGTTTACGTTAGCTGCTAGGTACTCCTTCTGTCGGGAGTCCTGTATTAAAGGAACTTTTGGTGCTAGGTACTCCTTCTGTCGGGAGTCCTGCATTAAAGGAACATATGGAGTTTGAGATACGGCGGCAACTGTCTGCCCTGATCTCTCGGTTCTCTCCTTGGCCCAGCACTGATAAGCTAGGTGGCCTCTCTTGCCACAACAAGTACATACTTTAGGGGATACGGGAAAGTTCCCTCTTTGAGCATTACTATTAATTTGGGGCCCACCTCTGTTACCATTGCCCTGAGTCGCATTTTTAGTTGGGGGAACAATTCTATTTTGGCTAGCTGGGGAAGACGTTATAGGCTTGTGACTGGGTCTGTCAGATTTGTGATTGGGATACTTAAAATTAGAACTAGAATTATCGTAGGGCTTCTTTCCACGAAACTTGTTGAGCACGTATGTGTCAGCCATGTCAGCGGCGTCGGCAAGACAATCTACCTTTTTCCCCTTTAAATGATAGGATACAGAAGAATCAATTTTCCATAGGAAATTTTCTAACAGGACCAACTCCTTCAGATCGTTGTAGCTTGTGACTTTCTTACTCTTGACCCAATGATTGAAAGTTTTAGTCATGGTCCTGGCAAATACCTTATGGGTTTCTTCTACTTTCTTCTGGTTTTTACGGAAAGATTGCCTGTAAGCCTCAGGCTGCAATTGATAGGTTTTTAGGATAGCTTCTTTGAGATTGTCATAATCCTGCCTAACCTCTGCTACTTCTGACAAATACGTGGCTCGAGCCTGCCCTGTCAAAACGGTTTGTAACATAAAAGGCCATTGATCTCTTGTCCACTTCATACCTCCAGCAACTTCCTCAAACAAAACAAAGAAATCCTGCACATTATCCTCAGTGAAAGGTGGAATGACACTAGTCATAGTCAATCCCAGAGGGGGAGCAATTAAGGGAGCATTTGTATCGACATTTAGTTGAGCCGTACGATATTGATATTCACATTGTTCGGTCGTTGCACTGGCATTTATTCTGGCTAGTTCTATACTTGCGTTGGCTTGTTCGGTATTTGCTCTGGCTTTTATGCTGGCTTTTTCGGTATTTGCTCTGGCTTGTTCGGCATTTATTCTGGCTAGTTCTAAGTCGGTGTTTGCTTTTATTCTGGCTAGTTCTAATATTTGATCACCGGTCAAACCAGGTGGCAATTGTTCATCAAGTTGGCTAGGTTTACTCGGGATCCCACCAACTGCTCCGTCACCCTCCTTGCCTTCTACAGAAAACAGGTGGGTTTTTATGGTCTGAGCCACCTCTACTTTAGACATGTTTGAGACAGTTAACTGGAGATGTGAGGCAAGCACTTTCATTTCAGATTTTGACAGACGGTCAATATCAGGGGCTGTGGGTTCTGATTCTATGAAAACTCGAGCATCTTAGTAATTAATTAGTTGAGGCATGATTAATATTTGATTTTTAAGTAGTGAAACGGTAATGAAACTGTATGAAACGAATCCTGGCAAGGTCGCCACTCTTCAGTTACATATCTTGATCCTCAAGTGGTTAACTTGATGAATCTAGATAGCACAGAGATATATATTAAGGTATCAGTCAGCTGAAGGCATAACAAAAGTAAAATCTAATACAATTATTTTCTGTTGTTGCTTCCTTTCCTTTTGGATCTTAGGACTTAGTAGCCTTTATTGACTGATACTCTTTAATTATGAAAAATACTGAAACTAACTAAAGTCATGTAGTATTTATAAAGAATTATTATTTAACCGAAGCTTAGTAGGCTATGGTTATGAACCGAAGAAGTTATATCTAAAGAAAGACTATTAATTCTATAAAAAGTCTTGAAAGATAAATATTAAAGTAAGAATATTTCTGTCTCTTACCCTTTTTGAAATGAATAGATAGTTTTCTTATATGTCCTTTTATTTATATTTAATGTAATTATTCTTGGTTCTTGTCTTACGTTAACAGTATTATATTATTATTATCATAAAGGATTTATGTCAAAGTCACATACAAAGTTAGATATATATTTAATAATTAGTTAAATGTATTTCTTAACCACGTAACATTGAAGTTTGATTATGAGTAAATTAAGTTACAGGATCGCTTCATAAATTCGATTCAGGTCTCACTCAAATAATATGAAAAGCAAAAATAATATTTTGAAGCTAAAAGAATTTTCTTCAACTTAGGAAATCACTAGAAGTAATATTAACACAGCCATGTTAGTCTAAGGCGATATTACTAATATGAGACAATAGCATCACGTACTAAGCACCGTTAAGCAATGCAAGCTTAATTAAAAGAAAATGAAAGAACTCGTAAAGTATTAATATAAAACAACAGTATTACTTTCATCATAACCCAATTACTTAAAGAGTTGCTTTAGTCCACAAGTTAGTCAACTAAAATAGTTAAGTACATAATAATAGCGTAAACATTAATTCCCAATCACATATCTCACTAACCAAACATAACGTAAGTGTTTACAACCGAACACACTTAACACACACTTATATAATCTGACTGACAGTCACAAGCCCATTATAATACTTCACCCCGTCTTCCCTCCAGCTGCAAGTTCACCTTCCCCAACTCCAAATGAGACTGATTTGAATGCCCACTACTCGGGTCTTATATACTAAACAATGATGGTGTAGGAACGAATCAGGAGGCAAGTGATGGTGCGCGCCCCTATCATAGCTCCTCGAGTTGCATAGCAGGTGCGTGGTCCAATGGGGGCTCCTGGCAGTCGATCATACGTCATAGCGTAGGTCATCGATTGTAGTTTGCAGGGTCCCCTATGACGCACGCAGGTGTGAAGGCTTGTTTGCTGGTATCCGGACGAGCTGGTTTCCCACTCGCTAGTTCGCTCGCTGGTCTGCTTCGCCGCCTGTGTAGTTTGGCACTCCTTCAACTCTAATTCTAAACCTTAAATTAACATACAGGGCTCCGTATGTCAATATATATATATATATTTATTATTTAACATAGACTGTGTTCTTAAACATTGACGTAACATAAAGGATGAATACTTTGTCAAAATTGATTCTCAATACCTTCATTATTATACAAAGAATGCAGGGTAATAGTGACATTAAGCAAATACAAAAATAGGTAGTAAGGAATAGATGATGAATATTTACTTGCATGCTTTTAGAATCATGATGAATTGAATGACAGCATAACATATATTAAATATATGTTCAGGAAATTAAAAGAGCACGGAAAGTTCCAGTAACTTAGAATTGGGGAGGGAGAGACAAGTGTGTGTGTGTGTTGTTACGAACTGGCACTCGGGTACACAAGGGCTCTCAATCAGGACTCGAATACGGCTCGCTGCCACAACGGAAACACACGATCTCAACCCCTGAGTACTGCCAGCCGAACAAAAAACACCAATACCCTCCAGAGTTCAATCTGCTATAACGGGGTATACAAGAACTCGGTACTAGTGTTCAACAACAGACTAATAAAGAGACAGGAATTATCTAGTCTGGTCAACAATCAAACAATGAAGTAAGAAACAACAACACCAAAGAAGAGTGTTGGCCGAAGCCGAAGTAATCCACCCTTGACTATGGAACTTAAGAAGTCCTCCACCCTCTACTTCGGATCGGCACTATTACGTTACGTTAATTAATAGTCCTTAAGCATCGAGCAAGGAATCTTCTGAAAAAAGTTAGATGCTTCTCGGATGCTCGTAAGAAGTACGTATCGGATTTTGAACAGTAATTCAAAAAGCAAAAACACTGGCAATTAAATACTATTAAAGGCTTACATTGGCATAAGAATAATTAAAAGAATATGCAATAGTAAATGGCAAACATTAAAAGGAAGTACTCTGCAAATGCAACGGCAATAACCTACTCGGATTGTGCTCATGGGCCACTAATCACTAACAGTAGCCAAGCTTGCAACACATGAAATCAATAGTGCATAAACAATATCATACATAAGGAAAGCTTCAATACTATTCTGTATCTACTAATCGAGTAAAGTCTAGCAGGGGTACTGTGGGCAAAAGGTAGCAGTGACTGAGCAAAAACGGCTTGTAGCCTAGCGAAGTCCTCACGACTGTTTAACTTTAAAGTATTACGTTAAAACTAACAAGTGCACTTTGAGAAATCCAGATCCCTTGTATCTGGTTTTCTCCCGGCTCCTTGACAAAGTAAAAACAAACTGTTTAATAAAATACAGGGTGGTTAGGCTCTTGCCCTCACGCACTGTAAATTATTAACTCAACACAGTCAGCCGCGAAGACAACCTAGGCTTCACTGAACCAAAACGAGTATGCAGGTTTATCGCTTATCCACTGCATCAAACAACAACTCGTAACACAGAAAAGCCTTACCCCAGTCTAGCATTACCTAGACTAGCAGAAAACAGGAATAATAATAATAACACACAGGGAAATGCATATACAAGTGCCAACAAACTTAAATCAATCCTATTCTAAGTCAACCCTCCAAAATAGGCTATCTAATAGGCAAGTATCTTGTGAGAACTCAAGCGATAATACGTTGGCTGACTAGCTCTGCTTCCAACGGGACCATGGAAGTTAAAAAAGGCAGGGAAAAGAGGAGATAAGAATGTAAGGTAGTAGAGAAAGTTCACATCAGTCAGAAGAATATATATAGTTAGCAAGGGAAATGAGAAGTCGCTCTGCCTAATGAGTTCTGATGAAAAAATGGCTAGACTTCCCTTTTTATACCCGGCCCTCTAGTGAGCCCAACGTGAACTACTAAGGACCGCCCACTGACAACCATTACGTAATTTCTCTCTCTCCTCTGGGATACACAAAGGCTCCCCTAGCACTGAGGGGGGGGGGGGGGGGAGTGCTAGTGAGTTAGGCCCACCTCCCACCTGGCGCACCCACTGACCCCCAAATGTGGCTGTTTCTCTTCCCATCATTACAAATAAGTTTTACACACAATACTTATAACTAATGATATAAAATAGAACTCGTTGACTCAGATGAAAACAAAATACATATTCATAATACTTATAGTACAACGGCTCACATGAACTAAGTTAGGAAACTCTACACAGACTACAGCCAAAGTTCCTGCCCTGACGATCCTAGCGAGAGTGGGGCATGACTAGGCGTTCTGTACAGCATGCTCACACGTGGACATGCGTCACACCTCCCCCAAGATTTTACTCGCTCAACCCTGAGCTAAAATCTGACAAACACAGAACCCCATCAAGCCCCTCACACCCAGCGACCGCATGGGACTAAAACAAAGCTGAGTTTATCACCAAAACACATCTTCTTATTAAAAAAAAAAAAATCACATTTTATAACTCCTCCCAACAATAGCAAAAAGACACAATATCATGCTCCCAGAGCGAGCTTACAGCAGCTCAGCCGTTTGATAGTTCGTGGACTACTCAAACTCTATAGGCTATGACAAACTTATACGATTACCTATATCAAAAGAAAGAGTTTTTATATGATTTTTATATTTTAATATGTTTTTCCCGGCTGCACTATAAGGGCAGCCTATTTTCCTCCACTCAAACCCACACACCTGTGATAGCCTACGACTGATCATCCACCCCTGATAAACAATCCGCGATCACATTGTCACATCCAGCAATATGACGGATGGCCAGGTTATACTCCTGCAACATCAAAGACCACCTGGTCAGTCTCATATTGCGATTGTGAAATTGATTCAGGAATCTCAAAGGGTGATAATCAGTGTAGATAACCACGACTGGGCCATAGGCTGGAACATACACCTCGAAGTGCCTGAGCGACAGCACAATCGCCAGTAATTCATTTTCTATTGTAGAATAGTTCTTTTGTGCAGCATTGAACTTCTTAGAAAAGAAACTTACTGGGTGTTCCACACCTTCATTGTCATTGTAGCAAGACGGCACCAGCCCCTACACCACTAGCATCTGTTGCCAGCTGAAAAGGCCTGTTAAAGTCTGGGGCCCTGAGTATCGGGTGAGTACATAGCAAATGTTTCACCAAAGTGAAAGCCTTTTCACACTCAGGTGCCCACAAAAACTTTTTGTCTTTAGATAACAAATCTGTGAGAGGTGCCAACACCGTTGAGTAACCTTTTATGAAGCGTCTGTAGTAGCCTATCATACCCAAGAATCTCATAATCTGCTTCTTGGTTGTTGGGTGCGGAAATTTATTGATAGCCTGTACCTTGTTCTGAGGAGGGCACACCTGTCCCCTTCCCACTACAAACCCAAGGTACTGCACAGTGGCTTTTACGAAGTCACACTTTGCCAAGTTTACTACCAGACCTGCTTCACTAAGTTTCCGGAACAAGGTCTCAAGGTGCTCACAATGGCTCTCAAAGTCGTCATCATAAATGATTACATCGTCCAAATATACGGTGCAATTTGGAATGTCCTTTACAATTTCATTCATCAGGTTCTGAAACGTTGCTGGTGCATTCTTAAGTCCGTAAGGCATAACATTGCACCGGTAGGTACTCCCGTCCACAACAAAACCACATACCTCTTTAGCACGCTCGGACAAAAGCACTTGCCAGTAACCTTTTACTAAATCTACTTTAGACAAAAAACGAGCATTACCAATTTTGTCAACACTATCATCAACCCGAGGAAGAGGATATGGGTTAGTTGGAGTCAAACCGTTTAACCTACGGAAATCAATACAAAAGCGTACCTTGCCATCTGGCTTAGGCTGCACTGTTACGGGGGAAGTCCACTTAACTGTGCCTTTCTCTATCAACCCTCTACCGAGCTTATACTCCAACTCATCCCTCAGAGCTGGTAGTTTTATGGGGGGCACACGGTACGGGATTGACTTAAAGGGTAGATGGTCCCCCACGTCAACATCATGCATAGCCTGAGTAGTGAGGCCTGGGTGTTCAGCAAATACAGTGGGGTATGAACCGAACAACTGACGGATAGCATCAAACTGCGGCTCAGGCAAATGAGCTATAGCCTCGTCAGCCCTTAGGCTCGAGTTCCCCGCCCACTGATCCGCTGAAACATGTTGATCCCAGCTATCCTCCTCTGAAGCTTGACTGTCCCCCTCTCCTTCTCCACCACGGCCGCAACAAGCCAACACAGGGACAGTGAGAGGCTCAGAGGGGCGCCTCACATACTCTTTAATAAGGTTCACGTGACATAACTGGTTCTTTTCCCTCCTGTCTGGAGTGGCAACAAGGTAATCTAAGTCTGAAATTTGTTCTACAATTTTATAAGGTCCAGTGTACTTCGCAGAGAGGGGGTTACCAACCAAAGGCAACAAAATTAATACCTCTTGTCCTACAGTGAACTTCCGGAGCCTCACTTTGCGATCATACCTGTCCTTCATCAAAGCTTGTGATTCTGTCAAATTTCTACCTGCCATCTCCAGACTCTTAAGCATGTGCTCACGGCTTTCAAGCACATACTTTAATAATGGACAAGGCTGCACAGTCTCCTCCCAAATTTCTTTCAGCATGTTAAGGGGGCCCCTGACACGGTGTCCAAAAATCAGCTCGTTTGGACTAAATCCCAGGCTCTCACCAGGTACCTCCCGAGCAGCAAACAGCACATAAGGCAATCCAAGATCCCAATCCATACCGTTGTCAGCACAAAAACACCTGAGCATGCTTTTAAGTGTAGCATGCCACCGCTCAAGCACCCCTTGACTCTCAGGGTGATACGCTGACGATACTACTGCTCGTATCCCATGCTGTTGCATTGTTTGCTTGAACATGTTGGAGGTGAAATTAGATCCCTGATCAGACTGAATCTCCTCCGGGTACCCGTACCTTGAGAAGTACCACAACAAGTTACTGACTACCGTCTTAGCCATTCCATTTTTCATAGGGTATGCATCGGGGTATCTAGTGGCAACATCCATTATGGTTAACAAAAATTTATTTCCAGCCTTAGTGGGAGGGAGTGGACCAACCATGTCAACAATAATTTTACTAAAGGGTGGCCCAATCACAGGAATAGGGTGTAACGGAGCCTTAGGAATAACTTGGTTCGGTTTCCCGACACGTTGACAAATATCACACGAGTTTATCCATGACTGCACATGAGACTTCATCCCCGGCCACCAAAACAATTTCCCCAAAGCCGCCACCGTTTTCTTGGCACCCAAATGTCCTGATAATGGAGAATCATGAGCCAACCTAAGCTAACTTTCCCTGCAGCCCTCTGGCATGACCAGCTGGTCAACTGTACCTGATCCGCCCTCCCAGTTCCTTTTAGGATCTTGATATCGGTGGTATAAAATTCCATTAACGAAAAAAAAATCCCCTGCCTTTGCATCCCTATCTTCTTCTAACTCCACAGCCCCATTGGTACACTGCAAAACCTCTGGATCCTCTAATTGCAACTTTCGAATGTCTGTGGGAGCCAACATGTCTAACTGCTTGGTCAACAACTCATGCCCTCCCCCAACATCCAACTTAGACATCCGGTTTTCTCGCTGCAGGTAACGGTGCTGTCTCTGAGTCTCTGCCTCCTCCACTACTTTATCAACTGTGTTAGGCACTGGAGTTACAAAAGACTCAGTCAAAGGTCCTGCTATTGGGTCTTTTGGGAGAGCCACTGGTTCTAAACTCTTCAAACTTTTCCCAGCCTTCCGCTTCTCCTTAATTCCCTTCCTCCGCTGTTCTGTGGCCTGGGAAATAGGCTGTGATACCTTAAATGCTTGGGAACGAGTTACCACACATGCCATCTGTTGGTGTTGACAACTCACTACCCACTCTTGTTCCTCCCTACTCACGTCGGCCGGCCTCTCGGCAACGACTAAGGGTGGAACTTCTAAAGTAGGCACCGCAAAGTCGTTGCCGAGAAGAAGGTCGACGCCCTCCACTGGCAATTTCTCAACGATCCCAACATCTAAGTCCTTAATCACACCATCAACTTCCAGCTCCACACGAACCAAACGGGTATGACCTGGTCGCATTAATACCCTGAACAACAACCACCCGTGCCGCATTAATTGGTCGCCCCGTGAAATTCTTCAAAAGTGTCTGTGAAGCTCCAGTATCACGCAAAACTTCCACCTTATGCTGGCAACCCGCCCAACTTACCCTACCGGTCCCTCTATGGGCGCAAAAGACATCACGGACAGGGGACGAGCCTTCCTGAGTCTTATACATAGCCTGTGACCCTGCCGCTGGCAAACTACCCTGGGTAAATCCAGACGACATTTCAGCCACACCTATGCTGCGCACCAAAGACACGGCTGCAGTTGGCGGCTTACTAGGACAAGATTTTGCATAATGCCCCTTCTTTCTACAATGAAAACATTCCACTTCCCCTATCGGTCTCTTCTGATAAGTGGCGGAGTTCTGACCCTTCTGTAATGGGATGGCTGTAGTCTTTGGTTCAGTCCTGGTATCTTGGCTTTTAAACTGAGGTTTATATCTATAGTGATTGTCCTGAGCTCGAGGGTTTGGAGTATCGCGCCCCTTGGGAACTGCATCAACATGCTTTACAGATTCACATCCCCTGATTAGTGACAACCTGAGGTCAGCCATCTCAGCTGCCTCTTGAAGAGTTCTTGGGTTCTTTTCTTTAATATTTAAAGTCATTTCTGCACCAGTACACTTATAAAACTGCTCGAGCAGAAACAGCTCAGTCAACTGTTCTGCCGTCTCAGCTTTCTCAGAACGTGTCCAGTTTTTAAGTGCATCTTTTAAGTCCCGGGCATGTTCAAGAAAGGTCGCCTCCCTAGTCTTTGTAACACCCCGAAACTTCAATCGATATGTTTCCGGTTGCAACTCGTATGCCCGTAGGACAGCTCTCTTCAATTCTGGGTAGTCAATGCAAGACTCTAAAGGCAGTGCATCATAAGCCCTTACCCGTAAGTCTTGAGGAGACTAGAGCTGCCAACTTCTCTTCAGGCCAATTATGCTCCCTACACTTCTTCTCAAAACGATAACAAAATTCTGTGACTTCAGTTTCACTAAATACCGGCACCAATTTGACTAATTGGGCTAAGGACTGTTCTCTTACTTGGCCCTCACGGCCCATCCGAGTCCCTGTCGACTCTGCACGAGTCTTATCTAAATCTAATTTAGCACAATATTTCTCTGAGTCGTACCTAAGCTCAGCCTCATGCCTCCTGGTCTCATCCTCCTGCCTCCTAACCTCAATCTCATGCCTCCTCGTCTCATTCTCCTGCCTCCTCGTCTCATCCTCCTGCTTCCTAGCCTCAATCTTAGCAAGCTCAAGTCTAAATACCATATCTGGAGACAGGCAGGAAGAGGGAGCTGGCACTACTGACGGAGGGGGGGCAAAAACTGGGGAACCACCACGTGCACCACCCGAGGGCACTCCAATCTGCCAATTCACATCCCTCTGTGGGAGAGTGCTAACCTCCGGTAACTGAGTGGACGGCACTGTGGGAGTCGAGTGAGAGGGGATCTGGGGAGGAACCCCCCCAAACGCCCTCTCCTCCGAAACCCCATGTCGCCCACGCAACACCCAGGAAATCAGCTCCCCCTTGGACATCCCTGCTATATTGGAAATGCCCAAAACCTTGGCTATCAGGTGCAAGCCACAAACATCCACCCCAGTCAGCCTCTCCTCCGTCACGTGGTACCACTTACTCACAAAAACTCTAGCATCCTCCTCACTGGTTACTAACGGCACACCTTCAAATGACATCTCTCGCTCATCGTCAGTTCTAATGCACGACATACTGAAGTCCACAAAAAAAATTCTCGAGACAAAAGTGTTAAACTTCCTATGCAAGCACTAATTACTAAATTAACTGGAGTCTCTTAAATGCTTTACTAATTGCCATACAAAAAAAATATTCTTCAATATGCACGCTAGAATACAAACAAACAAATGTTGTACAACTCTGCAAAAATGTATACTGTTCACAAAATCCTAAGCAAGGTCGCCATTTGTTACGAACTGGCACTCGGGTACACAAGGGCTCTCAATCAGGACTCGAATACGGCTCGCTGCCACAACGGAAACACACGATCCCAACCCCTGAGTACTGCCAGCCGAACAAAAAACACCAATACCCTCCAGAGTTCAATCTGCTATAACGGGGTATACAAGAACTCAGTACTAGTGTCCAACAACAGACTAATAAAGAGACAGGAATTATCTAGTCTGGTCAACAATCAAACAATGAAGTAAGAAACAACAACACCAAAGAATAGTGTTGGCCGAAGCCGAAGTAATCCACCCTTGACTATGAACTTAAGAAGTCCTCCACCCTCTACTTCGGATCGGCACTATTACGTTACGTTAATTAATAGTCCTTAACCATCGAGCAAGGAATCTTCTGAAAAAAGTTAGATGCTTCTCGGATGCTCGTAAGAAGTACGTATCGGATTTTGAACAGTAATTCAATAAGCAAAAACACTGGCAATTAAATACTATTAAAGGCTTAAATTGGCATAAGAATAATTAAAAGAATATGCAATAGTAAATGGCAAACATTAAAAGGAAGTACTCCGCAAATGCAACGGCAATAGCCTACTCGGATTGTGCTCGTGGGCCACTAATCACTAAAGTAGCCAAGCTTGCAACACATGAAATCAATAGTGCATAAACAATATCATACATAAGGAAAGCTTCAATACTATTCTGTATCTACTAATCGAGTAAAGTATAGCTGGGGTACTGTGGGCAAAAGGTAGCAGTGACTGAGCAAAAACGGCTTGTAGCCTAGCGAAGTCCTCACAACTGTTTAAAGTATTACGTTAAAACTAACAAGTGCACTTTGAGAAATCCAGATCCCTTGTATCTGGTTTTCTCCCGGTTCCTTGACAAAGTAAAAACAAACTGTTAATAAAATACAGGGTGGTTAGGCTCTTGCCTTCACGCACTGTAAATTATTAACTCAACACAGTCAGCCGCGAAGACAACCTAGGCTTCACTGAACCAAAACGAGTATGCAGGTTTATCGCTTAACCACTGCATCAAACAACAACTCGTAACACAGAAAAGCCTTACCCCAGTCTAGCAGAAAACAGGAATAATACTAATAACACACAGGGAAATGCATATACAAGTGCAACAAACTTAAATCAATCCTATTCTAAGTCAACCCTTCCAAAATAGGCTATCTAATAGGCAAGTATCTCGTGAGAACTCAAGCGATAATACGTTGGCTGACTAGCTCTGCACCAACGGGGACCATGGAAGTTAAAAAAGGCAGGGAAAAGAGGAGATAAGAATGTAAGGTAGTAGAGAAAGTTCCCATCAGTCAGAAGAATATATATAGTTAGCAAGGGAAATGAGAAGTCGCTCTGCCTAATGAGTTCTGATGAAAAAATAGCTAGACTTCCCTTTTTATACCCGGCCCTCTAGTGAGCCCAACGTGAACTACTAAGGACCGCCCACTGACAACCATTACGTAATTTCTCTCTCTCCTCTAGGATACACAAAGGCTCCCCTAGCACTGAGGGTGGCGGGGGGGTGGGGGGGGAGTGCTAGTGAGTTAGGCCCACCTCCCACCTGGCGCACCCACTGACCCCCAACTGTGGCTGTTTCTCTTCCCATCATTACAAATAAGTTTTACACACAATACTTATAACTAATGATATAAAATAGAACTCGTTGACTCAGATGAAAACAAAGTACATATTCATAATACTTATAGTACAACAGCTCACATGAACTAAGTTAGGAAACTCTACACAGACTACAGCCAAAGTTCCTGCCCTGACGATCCTAGCGAGAGTGGGGCATGACTAGGCGTTCTGTACAGCATGCTCACACGTGGACATGCGTCACAGTGTGTTGGAGGGGGTGGGGGGAGAGAGAAGGGGGGAATACTGGTGGAAGGGAACACGGGTGTGGGGAATCAGGGGGAATGACGGGAGGGGAGGGGTGAGTTCAGGGGAACCAACAGAACACCGTTTTTCTCCTGGTAAAACAGGGGAGAGGAGATGACCACCTGAGCCGGAACATATGCACTTAACTGTACATGCAATGTATGTGTATGTTGTGATATGTACATGAACATGTACTGTGCAAGTATAGGCTACAGCACGGTTGCATCTAACTAGTTTAATCAAGCTTACAATAATGCAGTTATATATAGGTCAGCATAGCTATAAATTTCACACAGGTTTTTTTTTTAGCCTCTGGCTGTAATCCGTTTACTATTAGTATCAGCAGTTACATAGTAACTAGGCGAACAGTAAACATAGTCATTAACATTGTCAGTAAACCAACTCAATGCTTTCAACATACCCTTTATGTATCCTTTTATTATCTTTTTCATCATGCATAGTACACAATGCTTACTGTTTGAAAAGCTCCTATGCAATCTATTTTCTTACCTGGAAAATCATTTGCCAACCTAGTACATAATATTTATCTCGTCAAACAGCTCTTATACAACCAAATGCTTTGGACCTTATTATAAGATTATATACGTTGGATTTAAGCTACAAACTGTTCCTCTGTACATTTTCAGCCTACGACTGCAATTATCAATAATCCGTTTATCAACTCTGCATAAGCAGAGTGGTATCACCCCCCATATAGTGGTACAGTTGGTCAAAGTTCCAGCTGACCCACCCTCGCTCTGGGGCTCGCAGAATTAGCTGGCAATACTGGTGTAGTTGCCAATCAGTGGATATAATAACTTGAATATTTAAGCAAATCTACGAACTTTGAGTGAATGTTCGGGATCATACATAGCGATGTATGCATTATTATTTGAGATAGGCTTACTTTCCCTTGTTTAGTATAATTATGTTCTAACAATGATATAGTCAAAATCAGATCTACCAATCCCAATCTTTGTAAGACACCTCCTTCCTACACCAGTATTGCCAGATTATTCTGCGAGCCCCAGAGCGAGGGTGGGTCAGCTGGAACTTTGACCAACTGTACATGCCGGCCGAAATGTCTGTCTGTCTGTCTGTCCGAAAACTCCTCCTAGACCGTTCGACGGATTTTCACCAAACTTCACACGAACATTTGGTGCGTGAATGCGACGGTAATTAAAAAAATACTTTTTGAATTTGTGCAATAATTTTGATTTTAGGTCAAACAAATTGTTTTGCACCCCCCCCCCCCTCCCCCCCCCCAGCAATGATGATGGCGTTTTGGGGGAGAAAACAACTCACCCCACATTTGATAGGTTAAGTTAGTTTAGTTGACATTAGAAGCGATGGTAGTAATAATAGGTGACCCATCGCAGAGTTGAGCATGCCGTTTAGATTTGGGGCAAAACGGCACGTCTACTTAATTATTATTATAACACAAACACACACACACACACACACACATACACACAGAGCTGGGGTGACGGTCTCTTACGATATTGCTCTCTCTCTCTCTCTCTTGTGGAAGTAAATGCTAGAAAACCCAAACGTCAACCCACCCGTAATTAAGACTTTTGGACAAATGAGTAATTATAATAAAGATAATTTTTTTAACTTGATTATGGGTGAAACTGATAGACTAAATAAGATAATGGATAGCCTACTGATGACGTAGATAAACGGGTAGAAATATTTACATCTGTATTTATAGAATGTCTCGATAAATGTGTTCCAATAACTACAAAAGCGATAAAAAGGCCCTATGCCCCTTGGATAAACAACACCATTAAAACCGCAATAAACGAAAAGAATAAGCTACAAGCTGCATTAAAAAAGGATAGACAAAACAGAGATCTAGAGTCGAAGTATAAAACTGAGAAAAAACGAGTCAAGTCTGTCATAGCAGGAACAAAAAGTAAATTTTACCATGACCAATTTAATAATTGTAAAGGTGATACAGCATCAACTTGGAAATTAATAAAACAAACAGTTCCCAGTAATAAGAAATCTTCAAGTACCCAATCCTTTGATAACACGATAGAAAAGGCAGACAAATTAAAATTTTGTTTTGCTAATGTAGGCAAATCATCGTATGAGAAATCACAAAATAACATTACACTAAACACAGATGAGAACACCGACCAACGATATATGACTTCTACAACTGCTAACAATCTTTTTAGACTAAAACCAATTGACACAAATACTATAATTCTAACATTTAAGCAGCTTAATCCACTGAGCCCCAGCGACACAAACAATGCGTCGGCAATGTATGTAACGCTAAACCCCAGCGACGCAGACGTCTGCGTCAGTGCTACTCCGGTCCCAATTACTCCGGTCCTATGGCACCTAGAGGTCTCAGATTTGTATGGGAACTGTGTAAGTATCCCACGCACCCATGCCAATGGTTGAAAACTCTCAAAGTCCAACTGCGTGCGCGTGACCGCGCAAACACTTGTTTTTTTTGGGAAATTGCCTTCAATTTTTTACTCTAGTAAAATCCGTTTTCGGGGGCTCCGTAGGACCATTTGTTGAGCTTTTTGATCGGTTTTTCGTGGTTTTTCCTTCATTCCTAACCCATTCGCTATTGTTTCTGGAAAAAAAAAACATCAGAATCAGCCGGTCCTGGGTGGTACATTTTTTTTTTTTTTTTTTTTTTTTTCTATATTCCAACTTACTTCCTCTCGGGCATAGGCTGAGAGCCTTAACATTCACCGCTTTACAATGAACAGTGAAGCCCGTGAGGTCTTGTTCCAGTCTAGGGAGTGAGACATGTGAAGCATGTATAAATATTTATAAATATGTATAAATATTTATAAATATTTAGCTGGTACTCAGCGGGTTAAAGACACGAAAGCTTGTGGTTCTGATGGGATTTCTCTTCAGATGTTAATAGATGCATTGTATGTTACAGTATCTTACTTAACCTGTATAATAAACACCTCGATAGTAACTGGTAAGTTCCCGAAAATGTGGAAGCATGCTATAATTAAATCAATATATAAAAATGGAGACAGAGACTGTGTTGGTAATTATCGACCAATTTCACTCCTCCCAATATTATCAACAGTTTTAGAGAAAGTCGCCACAAATCAGTAGGCTATATGTCGCACTTGGAAAACAACAATCTGCTTTCTAGAAGTCAACATGGTTTTCGGCCAAATTTATAAACGGAAACAGCCCTCACTTTATTAACTAATAAAATATATACTAATATTGATAACAAAAAGGTATCTTTACTAACACTGCTTGGTTTGTCTAAAGCTTTCGACAGTGTCAGCCATCAAATATTGTTAGAAAAATGCAAAATAATAAATATTGACTCATTCTGGCTTATGAATTACTTGACCGATAGGACACATGCTGTGCAGTTGGGTGATACAGTTTCATCTATTTTACATGTAACATATGTAGTGCCCCAAGGCTCTATTCTAGGACCCATTCTATTTATTATATTTGTCAATGATTTACTAAACTATGTTAAAGATTGTTTGCTCATTTAGTATGCTGATGATACACAGATACTTCACTCAGGCACTCTGGATGAACTTACTAATGTAATTAGAAAAACAGAAAATACACTCCAAAAAGTGAAACAATATTTCCAGAGAAATGGTCTTATGTTGAATGCAAATAAAACTCAATGAATGTTCCTTGGCACTAGACAGCTTTTATCCCAAATACCCTCAAATATATGTATACAACTCGATGATCTTAAAATTATACCTTGTACACATTTACACAAATTAGGTCTACATATAGATTGTAACATGCTTTTCAACAAACACACAAGTGAACTGAACAAGAAAGTCATGGGAACGTTGATGTAACTGAATCGTATAAAAGGTATTTTGACAAAGCTACTAGGGTCATTGTGATTCAATCGCTAATTTTAAGTTTGATAAACTATTGGATAATGATATGGGGTTCAAGTAATTGCACTATATTAAATAATGTACAAAAAATGCAGAATTTTGCTGCAAAGGTAGCAGTGGGTGGAGCAAGAAAATACGACCATGTAACTCCGATAATAAAGGAATTAGAGTGGCTAAAAATAAAGCATAAATATACTGTATATATGATACAGATATTGCGGTGAATAAAGAAAGGCATAAGCTAATTCCAAACTGGCTAATAAACTTTCCTATTGTTAATGAAATCATAAATAGTAACGCAAGACAGCAAAACCATCTATATGTACAGAGAACAAACACCTTTTATGGTGAATGATAGCTTTTGATAGCAGGTCCTAAAATATGGAATAAGTTGCCGAGGTCAGTAAAAGACACAAATAACCTAAACACGTTTAAGCATACATTAAAAAATTATATTCTGAAACATGAAATGGATCTTTAAACAAAAAAATAAATAATAATGTAACTGTCATTTTGTATAGATATTGCAGAATGTCCATAGTAACATACTAGAGATGTTTCTTATTGTAAATATATATATACAGTATATATTTAATAGTGGCCCCTCCATCATTGACGATATGCCTATTGTATAATAGTCTCCCATCAAACGCCGCGGTCACTATTTTGAAACTACTGCGCGGGAGGACAGGAGTACTAACCTCATAAGTGCAACGCGTATTCTGTTATGAAATCGTCTTTATGATTGGGTACTCACTACGAAAAAACTTTGTAAAAAATTAAAAGGACAAATTAACTTAATACTTGCTATACTCAAGCTTCCCACTGCGTGGATTTATTGCGTGTGGATTCGTGACGCTGGCCCCCTGGCGGCCATACTTCCTTCCTCCTCCCGCGTCCGTTCGGTGAGGGCGGGTTACTCTGTGCTCCTGCTTCATTCTTCGTTCGATCGATTCTAGTGAGTCCTTGCTCATTCGTATACATCTGAGTTGTATTGAACATGTTTGTAGATTAGCTAGCACAGACTGCCCCATGGGTACGTCCGCAGGAGGTTAGTAAATTAGGGTACTATTGTAACAGGCGCCTACGTGTCCCCGGATCATCGCGCCATGTTTGTTATTGAGTGTTGTATTGCGCCTTTAGCTTTTTTATAGTTCTTTAGGAGGCTACCATTCCGCAAGTTTATGCTTCAGGCCGTCATTATGAGGTAGCTGCATAGTTTATTTTAGCAGATGCTCTAGTTCAAGGGTTGCCACACGTGGTGTGGAATCTTCTGGAGTCTGTATCTGCGCCTGGGCCCCTCTCGTGGGCCTCTGCCTCCTCGTGCTGCTGCTGCTGGGTCTTCGGAGCGTCTAGCTGCAGCCACCTTGATGTTTCGTCGTTACCTAAATGGTCAGCCTCATGAGGGGTCTCCAAGGTAGGCTAGGGGTTATTTATACATTATAAATTAAGCTCTATACTGTATGTGTAAGCCTAATTTTTTTCCCTATATATTTATATTTATGCTTGAGGGGTTGGGAGATGTCCCGTATATTTGGTGGGGTTTTTGGGGGTGTGGACTGTCCCAGATAAGTCCCCATCCCTGAAAATTTTGATTAGTTTTTCCGGCGGCTTTCTCAGCAGAGCCGGCGTTTTCTCGTCTCAGACAATAAGAAACCAACCAAATGTCCCAGCGTGGTTTGCTGAACCACGAAACTTCCGGCGGAATATGCTAAATTCTTGAGGAAGTGAACTCGGCCCGCCGAGTGAACTCGCCCTGACCGAAAGCCTCACGCAATAACTTCACTCGCCCGGCGTAACAGTCAAGTGAGCTTAACCATGACTCAAGTCATGAAGCGAATTACCTATCTATCTAAAGCGAATAGTTAATGATAGTAAAACGCTTAAAGTCTTTTGGGCCAGTGACGCTTTGTCACAGGTAAGCAGTTCATAATGTATGTAAAAGTCTTTCTACCAGGTCCAGCGGAAGGTTAGAGTAGCAAGTGGCTATAACTAATTTTCTGGCGGGCTTGAGGTAGGATGTGTTAACACCTCATAACACCTCCTTATGAGCATTGATTCCTGAAAATTGTCTATTTCCAGAATCTCAACACTTCAGTAGTAGCAGTCCCGGCAGTAGAGGAGTGTCCGCTTCCGGCGACGGGGGGGTCCCTAGCTCCATCATGCCTCGCTTTGACCTTTGCGCTACGCCTACCTGCTCTCTTTTACCAGTTTTTGCCCACGATTTATGTATAAAATGTGTAAAGTGTCTTGATCGTTCAAGGGGACTATGGGTGTCTAAACGGTGTTACGTGTGTTCTGAGTTAAGAGCGGCGGTGTTTGATAAGAGAGATTTGTCTTGCTTAGCAGCCTTGAAGGAGATAAAATAACTTTTTAATGTTTATGCAAAAGACACTGCTCATAAAGCTCTCCTTTGCGATGACGAGGAATTCTGGGGCACCTCATCATTAAAACACCATTTGTTAAGTCAGCTCCGGCCAAGTCAATCAGACCTAAAATTAAATAGAAAGTACTTTCCAAGCAGGTAGTAACGAGTAGTGAAAGTGACAGTGCCCCCCCCCCCCCCGACCGGTCTAAGAGGAGACGGTCGCCTTCGCCGAAGCGCAAATCTAGGTCACGTTCTAGATCCCCTAGGAGTCAGTCCCGACATTCTTCCGCCGAGTCGTCAAGTTCGACGAAACGCCGGAAGGAGGGCTCTGCTTCTTCAACGCCGTCCACTTCAAGTCAATTAAGTGCTCGTACGGATATGTCCCGACCGCTTCCCCAGACATTGCCGGGGTCGCGGCCACCTCCCTCTACTCCTACCTCTTTAATGCCTAACGTCCAATCTGGCAGCTCAGAGGGAGGGGCGCAGGGGATGGAGTCTAGTCCCACAAATGAACAATCTTTGAGTGAGCCGCAAGAGTTTACATTCGCCATTCCTAAGCTTAGTTATGTGCTGCGTAAAGGTCCCCCGGTTATACCTAACAGAGTGTTAGCAGGTCAGTATAGGGGTTCTCCTTCTTGCTCAAATCATCTCTTTGATAACTCTCAGGTGATGCAGGACTCCCAGCCACCCGCGGCACAAAGCAATCAGAACCCTCCCAGGTTAATCTTATGTGTCAGGACAGGGAAATTGAACACGTAGATATCATACCCTCGACAGTCCCTGATCTGGTGTGGCCTCCAGCGGCCCCATTGAATGTGCCCCGGCCGCCAACGCCGGAAAACATAGAACTGTCTTCAGCTCAGCCATTTAATCAGGAAGTAGAGTCAGAAGGTGGGTCTCAGTCCTCTCCAGGGTCCCACGGTAAGTGTGTTACTACTGAGGAATTACATGATATTCTCCACAGAGTAATACAACAATATCAGATTCCTCCTTCTCAAGCTCCTTCCACTAGCACATCAGTAGCTCCCCCACTTGAGTCTACGGTAAGGCCGTTAGAACCCTCAGGTGTTTCACATCCACAGTCCTCTTTGCCTCAGGTTAACGTCACTCCGGCTATGGCCGCGGCTAGTAGCACGACAGTGCCGGCCTCCTTGACTACCACTAACGTCCGTGTCATTACAGACGTTACTCCTCCCCCTCTTGACAAGCCTCCACAGAGGAGAGGCCCTATGCCTCTCCTCTGTGAGCCGGACTGCTTATGGGTTCAGTCAATCCCTCAGAAACCGCACCTGGCACAAGCTACCGTATCGGGGGAGCTCCCGGTCCTTAGTGATTGGACCATTGAGATTAATGAGAGTAGAAAACTAAGAGCTAAGGATGTCGAAGGAAGCTTATTAGATGTTACCATTAAGGCCATCCCATCTGTTTATGGTGCTGATTTCTTTGTATATTCGGCCTCCCCGGCGATACCTCCGGCCTCATCTGCAAAACTATTTGCCGACTGGTCACGAAATGACGGTGTCAATGATATAAAAGCTCTACATGCCCTTATGCCGGAACTGGATACAGTACCGGCGCTAGATCAGGCAAACACATCAGTCTTGCAGGTGGGGTAGGTAGGTGTAGGTCCGTGGGTGGACTGGGAACTGGAGGCGCAGATATTTGCTTCTACCATTACCACTAAATCCGCCCATCAGGTACCCCAGGAAGTGCATTCATGATTCACTTTACCGGTTAACCTCTCGGCTGCGCATGGGGGGTATGAGACACCACACCCCTGTGCGCACGTATTTGAGCTGTTCCCATCACTAACATCGTTATTTTACCATAAATATCGTTAATACTTATTCATATGTGCCTATTTTACCATTAATATGAAGATATTAACCAGTTACAACAATAAAACAAGTGGAAACAGCGTTTCGATGGTCAAAATCGGTGATAGAGGCCGGGAGTTTCATAACCAAAGGCTGAGGCAGCCTCCCACTCCTCCACTCCTCCCCATGTCTGGAGAGACACTGTTGCGCAATACTCTCTCTCTCACTCTTTCCCACGCTTGGCAACAATGATGACAACGCCCTGCTTGTAACTCGCTAATGTTAGCACGAAAATAGACCACAGAATAAGGGAATAACAGGGAAAATAGGTGATAACTGAAGAAGGGGGGGGGGGGAAGTGGGGAAGGAGGGGATGTGGAGGAGTGATATTTGGCATGGCCCAGAGGCAAAAAAAAAAAAAAAAAAAAATAGGTTCAAGTTTTTTTGGGGTGTTTTAAATGGATTTTTTTAGGCCCAGGATCTCAAGAGTCTTCCCGCAGTCACCCGGGGAAACTCTTAAGAGTCTTCCTGCACTTGCCGGGTTAACAAAGCTGGTGGAGTGTCGCCGGCTTTATTTGAGTTCCTGGCAGCTCCCAAACTATCACTTTATGACCTGCACGAACCCTTCTCCACACCCCCTCCGGCTCACTTAGACAGAGACTTTAACCCTTTTTTGGCGGCGCGCAACTTATGTCGTGTGAAATAAATATGGACTAAGTGGCAGTTCACAACTTATGTTGTGTGCCATTTTCACCACGTAATGTTGCTGAGAGAGAGAGATAGGTGGTGGCAGGAGAGTAGCAAGCGTATGACTGCTCCAGACCACCGCGGCGGACCTACTGACATGAATCCCACCCTTCCCCACCCTCACGCACTCGCTACACAGGGAATTATGTAGGGAAACTACCTAATTACATGTTTTTTGCACTCGTGTTGCCCGATCGTTGCAAGAAAACTAGCGGTCGTACAAGGATGGTTGGGGTGTCATTGGAAAGCTCTGTTTATGCCCTTTCAGGGATAGATACTTGTTTTACGCTCTGGGTCTTATTTAGGCATGAAAATGATCATGTAAACAACCCTATTTAGGGTAAAAACACCCTGCTGGGCGGTACATATAAATTACCGCCTAGGCCGCTCGTAAGGTGTTAAGCTACGCAATAAAGCGTATAGAATGTTCTCTCAATACCTCGTCAGTCGCCAGGTTGCCCAGTGACTCACGAGAACTATAACGGCCATATCAGACCAACATGTAAGGAAAGCTACGGACTTGTCACGTAGGATCCTGTTGCAAAATTCTATTCAATCCTTAGGTGATATTCGAATAGCTATCATGGAGGCGGTCAGAACAAGACAGGATTTGAGGGTGTACTTGGTAAAGAAGTTGCCGGAGGACATAGCCCGCCGAGTAACTCTGTCCCCGGTACTAACTGCAACACTTCTCCCTATAGAGACATGGAGTATTGTTTTCAATTTTGTAGATTTGTGGAAGCGGGGTACTTCCCTGCCAAAGAAAGAGCCCTTTAAGAAACTTTACTCGAAACCTAAGACCGGTGGAAAGCCCCAGCCTACTCAAACTAAACAGTCCTTTCGAGAGCCAAGGCCTCCTCAACAGTAAGGAGGTACTCAGCACAAACCTAGGCAGGGTAAACAGTCAGGCTATAGAGGTAAGTTAATCTAAAAGCCGACTCAAGGTCAGACGCATGCCAAATCTAGCCAGCCATCTAACCCCACTCCACCGCTACCACCAAAAAACTAGTCAGTCACACTCTCTCTCTCCCAGGGCCTATCGCAGGCGAGTTGGATTCGGGAATTGTCCAACCGGACAGACCCAGTACAGAAACTGGGTTGTTCCGAGCATGTCGCAGGGCTTGGCCGCTTGGCCCCGGCAGTCGTGGGCCCAGTCAGTGATAAGCAAAGGCATAACTTGGAGGTGGCTCCGGCGACCTCATCTACGTCAAACTCTAGAATTCAACAATGTTTCTTTAGAGGTGGAGTCACTGGTCCAGGAAATGATCAGCAAGTATAATTATCATTGTCCCGGTAGATCCAACTTGCCCTGTTTTCACCTCCAGACTCTTTCTAGTGCCAAAGAGGGACAGTGTGCAGATACAACCAGTAGTCGATCTCTCGCGTCTGAACACACATATTCACAATTCACCCTTCAGGATGCTTACCATGAATCAAATCAGGCTCTCACTTCCGCCGCAAAGCTGGATGTGCTCATTAGACCTGAAAGATGCCTATTGGCATGTCCCCATAAACAAACGGTTCCAAAAATGCCTCGCCTTGAGGATCAGGCAAGAGACTTACGTCTTTCAGAGAATGCCTTTCGGTTTGAACCTAGCACCGAGAATCTTTACAAAATTAGTCCGGCAGGCCCTCATGCCCTTGCTAGCCCAAGGTATCAAGGTGTGGTGGTATCTAGACGACTGGCTAGTAGTGGCGGAGTCAGAAGAGTTATGTCATTTTCATGTCAAACAGGTATTACGGCATGTACAAACTCTAGGATTCAAGGTCAACTTGGCAAAGTTGCTCCTTGTGCCCACAAGAGAAATTCAGTGGATTGGACTGGTCTGGAACACTGCCAATCTGACTCTTACTCAGAGTGTGGACAATCGCGCCAGGTTCCGCCGAAAACTGTTTCGTTTTCTCCACAGTCTGAGTAGGACGAGGAAAATGTGGGAGTCCCTAGTCGGTTCACTTAACTGGATCCAATTAACTGTGAAGTTGGGCCGGTTGAAAGTAAAGAGATTAATCATGGAAGGCAACAAATTTTTCCCACTATTGCCGGCGGGGAAACTATGGCCGATTCCTCGGTTAATTCACAACTTACTGTCGGTCTGGGCAAAGACCGAAACATTGTACTCGATAATGACATGGGTTTCTCCTCCACCTACAGTATGGGTAGACACAGATGCTTCAGGGGTAATAGGCTGGGGTTATCAGTCCAACCTAGGTCACCAAGCGCAAGGTCTTTGGTCCCAAGACGTAACGTTTCACATCAACAAACAAGAGCTTCTAGTCCCATATGTTTTCCTTCAGGCTCACGGCTCTTCCCTACGAGGAAAGTCAATTGCATTTCGAATGGACAACTTGACTGCAGTTCACTGCATTCAGAAGCAAGGGTCAATGAGGTCTTGAGAGTTGATGAGGTAGTCAGAACAGATTTTTGCTCTGGCCGAATTGCTGAGCATTCATCTACATGCATCTTACCTCCCGGGGATAGCGAACATCTGGGCGGACACCTTGTATCGGAGACAGAGCACCCTAGTAGAATGAGCTCTCAAGTAAACCGTCTTCGACAAGATGATTGCAGAGCCATACCGTCCACAAGTGGATCTCTTTGCATCCGAGGGAAATCACAGACTACCTCTTCATCTGACCCGCCGGGCACCAACTCTGGCGGGGGGTCCAGACGCTTTACTGGATTGGAACAGGTGGAACTCAATCTATCTTTTTCTGCCTCCAGACGCTTTACTCATGTGTCAAGTAGTTCACAAACTACGGGGTTACCGGGGCATAGTCTCGATGATTGCGCCGATGTGGCCGGCTCAAGTATGGTATCACCAATTGCAAGCGTGGTGCAGGAACCCGGTGTCACTTCCGGTCTCTGCCTTCCACTTGGAGACAATTGGCAACCTTCAGACCTTGCTGACTTTTGCCTTATGGACATTTACAATGCAAAATGGCAAACTCGGTATGGGCAAAGTGTCACTAGTAAATTTCTGAATCTATATACTCTGTCTACCAGGAAACAATACCAATCACATTGGAAAACTTTCACAACCTGGATAGTAGAAACAGCGCAATCTGATGCCTCAGTAGTTTTAATTTTTTTATACTTAGACTATTTTTTTTAACAGAAGCGCTTCTCAGTTGTTACTTTAAAGAATCACTTATCGGCCATTAGAAACCCCTTTTTCGACCTAACTGGTCTATCCATACCGCAGGCGGAGGAGAAAGGTTTCATGAGAGCATGTTTCAAACTATGCCCACCACCACGTCAGCTCATGCCTACCTGGTCGCTAGACAAAGCGTTATCATTACTTCAGTTGCGCAAGTTTAACCATGCGCCAGATTTTGAGTCAGTATTAAAAAAGGCTGTGTTCCTTATGGCTTTGGCGACAGGTAACAGAGTTTCAGAGCTGGCGGCGATGAGCAACGAGCCAAATTGTCTCAGGTTTGGGAGACTGCACGAACATGTGCAGATCGCGCCGTCTCCCACATTTATTGCCAAAAACGAACATTGTGATCACGTTTTCTCAGAATTCTCAGTCCCGGCGCTTAAATGTGGACATGCGCATCAATTTTATGCCCAGTACAAGCTTTAGTTAAGTTTATGAGGATTGCACAACCTCTACAACCAGGCTTCCTATGGGTCAATCAGACAGGTACTCGCATCACGAGAAGGAAATTAGCTTCTTTACTCGTAGATGTAATTAACCCTTTCACGCATATGACGCGATTTTGAGCCTATTGGGGATACTTTAAAACCTTTGTTACCATCAGGGGTATTTAGAAACCTTTAGTTTAGTTACTTCAACCTCTGCAGTTGTCTTTGAGTTAGCTGTGGGCAGATTTTGGAGAGGTAATAATATGAGTGAGAGAACTCTATTTATTATTGCTATTCTGGCAACCTCTGCGTCATAAAAGCGTGAAAGGGTTAAGGAGAGTAATCCCGGCGTGGTTGGCAGAGCCCACGATATTCGAAAGTGGGCCGTCTCCCTCAGATTCTGTCTTCATAGCGCAATGGATAAATGCACTGAATTTCTGTGTGAGCATCCTAGGTTCGAATCTCTGGACTGCCACATATATTTGTTGATTTCATTACTTGAGTTTAGGAGTAAAGTCGGTTGGTGGAGGTAACATAATAATTTATGCAAAATTTCTCCATTAACCCTTGTCTAGCGGGCCCTCTGTGGCCGTTTTGGGCCTTTTCAGGCCATTCTGACAGCTATATCAACCATCAGTATGAAAGGAACTGTATTGCGCCGAAAACTAGGTGGAAATCGCTACACAATGACGTAAGATACAGCTACGTAGCACTCGTGGAGCACTGACAGTGTTACCTCGAAGATGGAAGTTTAGCAGATTTTGCTACCTTGCTCACTTTTAGCGAACTATTGGTTACACTGTGATCCTCTCGCGCGGTGGGGGAACTGGAGTTAGTGTGGGCCGGGAGGCCACAGATATCGGACGTATGGATCATTACTATCCCACTCATTTTCACTCGATTTTCACCCTTTTTTCACCCGTTTTTTGCCTGTTTTTTCAACTCGACTTATGTGGTGAGCCGCTCTTTAAGGGTTAATGACATAGCCGACACTCAGTTGTGGGCGTCTAATCACACATTCTTGACGCGATACCTATCGGTCGCTCTGGACAAGCCAAAGCGGACCTGTGTAGCATTACGGCAACGGGTTTAGTCGTTCATGTGCTATTTGTTTTTAAGTTATTCTTCAGGCGAAAAAGGGTGGGTGGGGGTGGATGTGCAAAATAGCCCTAAGACCCACTAGAACCCTTCTGCCGGAGATTGTGATAAATCACTAGCTGTGATATGAATAGAACTGGTTATACAGTTTAATCAATTTTATTATATTTTTAAGAAATATATCATCTATGTAGTATTAGCAGAATGTACAAACAGAAGTTAATTGTACAAATAATTTTAAGGCCAGAGCATGATCCACAGGATTCAGGTTCTAGAGTACAATAATGTTCTCAATAAAACATGCCAGAGATCTCAGGTGAAGGTCCAGTCATTTACAAGCAGATCTTCTTTGAAGTAACGCACTGCGTACCCTCTTTTATATTTTTATATATTGTTTGTACACAATAAAAAACTTAAAATGTTATACGGATTATCTGTTACCTATGGTATTTAGGTTGGTGGTTTGATATTGTCACGAATGTCCCCCTCCAGTCTTATATATCAGGCATATCGTCAATGATGGAGGGGCCACTATTAAATTATAGGTTTGATTCCCGGAGGGAAGTAAAGAAAACCTAATATTTAGTAGGGCCCCGTAATCATTGACGATGATAGTGCCCTCCCAGCCATCCCCTTCCCATTCTCTTGATTTCTGAGTTGTATCTTGATATGTCAGTGAAAGAAGTATGGCCGCCAGGGGGCCACCGTCAGGAATCCACATGCAAGAAATCCACGCAGTGGGAAGCTTGAGTATAGCAAGTATTAAGTTAATTTTTCCTTTTAATTTTTTACGAAGTTTTTTTCGTAGTGAGTACCCAATCATAAAGACGATTCCATAAGAGAATACGCGTTGCACTTACGAGGTTAGTACTCCTGTCCTCCCGCACGGTAGTTTCAAACTAGCAACCACTGCGTTTGATGGGAGACTATTATACAATAGGCATATCGTCAATGATTACGGGGCCCTACTAAATATTAGGTTTTCTTTACTTCCCTCCGGGAATCAAACCTACAGTATAATATGTGTTTTAATGTTTTATGTGAAGAACCATTGTAAAATGGAAAAATAAATATTCTGATTCTGATTCTGATTCTCTCTCTCTCTCTCTCTCTCTCTCCTCTTCTCCCCCTTTGCCTGCAAGTGACGAGGCTTAGAGGAATGGAAGATAGAATATTCCATTTCACCCAGTATACTGTATTCAAATGAGTAATGGTAGGATAGGATAAGTTAGATTAGACTAGGTTAGGATAGTCATATTTGTATAGGTTGCGTTAGATTTGGTTAGGTAAGATCAATTAGGTTAAGTAAGATTGATTAGGTTAAATAAGATCGACTAGATTAGGTTGGATTAAGTTGAGCTCATTGGATTATATATAATTAGGTTTGGATAAGTTAGGTTAAGTTAGGTTTAGATTAGGGAAGATTAAATTAGGGTATTTTATGCAAGGTTATATTATAACTAAATCTCAGCGTACTAACTACTCAATCATATATCACACAGGGTTTGTTCACCTCAGTTACTCACGCTATAGTCCATTCATTATAAGTAGGCCAGAAATTTTGACCTCTATTACCTGTAACTCAAACAGGGCTAGAGTAAACGGGCTGTAAATTTTCACATATTTTCCCTGGCTGTTCCTTCCCAAATGGTAGACATATTAGCTAGACTCCTCAAGTCGTGTGTGAGTTACAGAGGTTAACCCCTTGAAGATATGACGCGTTTTTGCAATTTATTCTGGCTATCATTAGACGATTATATACAGCTTAGGAAGGATATGTGGGAATTATATAGGTAAAGACTATCTCAATTAACCTTCTGATCTCCATATACCCTTCCTAATCTGAATATAATCTTCTAATAATAGCCAGAAAATAGAAACGAAGTGCTTCATCGAGCCTCAGAGGGTTAATGTTCAAGAGTTTTGGCCTACTTGTTTGGAACAGGGTATAGTATATCTAAAGATGCACCCCAAGGCGATCTTCACGTAATGTGCGTAGGTAACCCAAAACATTTCCCATCTATTTCTAGTGGTTATATTTATTTCCTGGCCTTATAGTTACCCATCAAAAATACATTCCAGTGATTAGGCTATATGTAAGCCATGGGCATATAAGTATTTCAGAATATTTCCCATCACATACTGGTAATTGCATATTAATCCTGATATTATACTGTCTTGATGGTGTAATGGTTAGAGAGTTTAAGATCTGTATGTGGTAACCGAGGGTCGAATCCCGGGTGGATCACATGCTTTCATTAATTTCATTGAGAGGTGTTTGGTGTTGGGAATGAAATTCACAAAATATATTATTATAAGTTAGTAACCTTGATCTTTTTGCATAACAATATAGTGGTTATATGTAATTCCTGGTATTATACGTTACAACAGATTTACCTTGATTTAGGCAAGATACATAGACTAACAGGTATGTACACTCCCGCCTGGTGCGCAGGTCAGTGACGTCAGTAGGTGTTCTCCAGTTGGAAAATGGGGTATTTATACCCAAGACTGATATCCTTAAATCTTGGGGATATGAAAGAAAATGGAGAGTATAAGGTAAACAAAAATAAACTCATATTCAATAATCCTGTATGCTAACATTTGTATTATTATTATTATTATTATTATTATTTGTCCTTTGTTATTACTGTGTATTTATGCATTATTTTGCTTTACAAATAGTACCGGTAGTGTATCTTGTAGTCGCTCATACACACACACACACACACACACACACACACACACGCACACGCACACGCACGAACACACATATAAATATATATATATATATCTATTAATCAGGGTTGTACAAAGTACCGAATAATTTTACTCAAGTTCAAGTAAAAGTATGTACTTGAAAGGTTACTCAGCTAAAAGTAAAAGTACCCACATAGAATGTTACTTAAGTTAAAGTAAAAACAAAAATATCTACTGCCGAGGGGTTGGGTGAGAGGGAGGCTTATCAGCGCCATTTATATGTAGCGGTGAACTTTTAACTAGCCAAGGAATGTCGCACCTATACCCAGGGGAATGTCCATGGGAAATGGGGGGGGGGGGGTTACCCATAGTCCAACTTTGTTTGCCACACCGCTTGACTATACTGTAGAATTAACCCTTGAGTATCAGCAACGTGTGCTATATTAACCCTTGAGTATCAGCAACGTGTGCTATATTAACCCTTGAGTATCAGCAACGTGTGCTATATTAACCCTTGAGTATCAGCAACGTGTGCTATATTAACCCTTGAGTATCAGCAACGTGTGCTATATTAACCCTTGAGTATCAGCAACGTGTGCTATATTAACCCTTGAGTATCAGCAACGTGTGCTATATTAACCCTTGAGTATCAGCAACGTGTGCTATATTAACCCTTGAGTATCAGCAACGTGTGCTATATTAACCCTTGAGTATCAGCAACGTGTGCTATATTAACCCTTGAGTATCAGCAACGTGTGCTATATTAACCCTTGAGTATCAGCAACGTGTGCTATATTAACCCTTGAGTATCAGCAACGTGTGCTATATTAACCCTTGAGTATCAGCAACGTGTGCTATATTAACCCTTGAGTATCAGCAACGTGTGCTATATTAACCCTTGAGTATCAGCAACGTGTGCTATATTAACCCTTGAGTATCAGCAACGTGTGCTATATTAACCCTTGAGTATCAGCAACGTGTGCTATATTAACCCTTGAGTATCAGCAACGTGTGCTATATTAACCCTTGAGTATCAGCAACGTGTGCTATATTAACCCTTGAGTATCAGCAACGTGTGCTATATTAACCCTTGAGTATCAGCAACGTGTGCTATATTAACCCTTGAGTATCAGCAACGTGTGCTATATTAACCCTTGAGTATCAGCAACGTGTGCTATATTAACCCTTGAGTATCAGCAACGTGTGCTATATTAACCCTTGAGTATCAGCAACGTGTGCTATATTAACCCTTGAGTATCAGCAACGTGTGCTATATTAACCCTTGAGTATCAGCAACGTGTGCTATATTAACCCTTGAGTATCAGCAACGTGTGCTATATTAACCCTTGAGTATCAGCAACGTGTGCTATATTAACCCTTGAGTATCAGCAACGTGTGCTATATTAACCCTTGAGTATCAGCAACGTGTGCTATATTAACCCTTGAGTATCAGCAACGTGTGCTATATTAACCCTTGAGTATCAGCAACGTGTGCTATATTAACCCTTGAGTATCAGCAACGTGTGCTATATTAACCCTTGAGTATCAGCAACGTGTGCTATATTAACCCTTGAGTATCAGCAACGTGTGCTATATTAACCCTTGAGTATCAGCAACGTGTGCTATATTAACCCTTGAGTATCAGCAACGTGTGCTATATTAACCCTTGAGTATCAGCAACGTGTGCTATATTAACCCTTGAGTATCAGCAACGTGTGCTATATTAACCCTTGAGTATCAGCAACGTGTGCTATATTAACCCTTGAGTATCAGCAACGTGTGCTATATTAACCCTTGAGTATCAGCAACGTGTGCTATATTAACCCTTGAGTATCAGCAACGTGTGCTATATTAACCCTTGAGTATCAGCAACGTGTGCTATATTAACCCTTGAGTATCAGCAACGTGTGCTATATTAACCCTTGAGTATCAGCAACGTGTGCTATATTAACCCTTGAGTATCAGCAACGTGTGCTATATTAACCCTTGAGTATCAGCAACGTGTGCTATATTAACCCTTGAGTATCAGCAACGTGTGCTATATTAACCCTTGAGTATCAGCAACGTGTGCTATATTAACCCTTGAGTATCAGCAACGTGTGCTATATTAACCCTTGAGTATCAGCAACGTGTGCTATATTAACCCTTGAGTATCAGCAACGTGTGCTATATTAACCCTTGAGTATCAGCAACGTGTGCTATATTAACCCTTGAGTATCAGCAACGTGTGCTATATTAACCCTTGAGTATCAGCAACGTGTGCTATATTAACCCTTGAGTATCAGCAACGTGTGCTATATTAACCCTTGAGTATCAGCAACGTGTGCTATATTAACCCTTGAGTATCAGCAACGTGTGCTATATTAACCCTTGAGTATCAGCAACGTGTGCTATATTAACCCTTGAGTATCAGCAACGTGTGCTATATTAACCCTTGAGTATCAGCAACGTGTGCTATATTAACCCTTGAGTATCAGCAACGTGTGCTATATTAACCCTTGAGTATCAGCAACGTGTGCTATATTAACCCTTGAGTATCAGCAACGTGTGCTATATTAACCCTTGAGTATCAGCAACGTGTGCTATATTAACCCTTGAGTATCAGCAACGTGTGCTATATTAACCCTTGAGTATCAGCAACGTGTGCTATATTAACCCTTGAGTATCAGCAACGTGTGCTATATTAACCCTTGAGTATCAGCAACGTGTGCTATATTAACCCTTGAGTATCAGCAACGTGTGCTATATTAACCCTTGAGTATCAGCAACGTGTGCTATATTAACCCTTGAGTATCAGCAACGTGTGCTATATTAACCCTTGAGTATCAGCAACGTGTGCTATATTAACCCTTGAGTATCAGCAACGTGTGCTATATTAACCCTTGAGTATCAGCAACGTGTGCTATATTAACCCTTGAGTATCAGCAACGTGTGCTATATTAACCCTTGAGTATCAGCAACGTGTGCTATATTAACCCTTGAGTATCAGCAACGTGTGCTATATTAACCCTTGAGTATCAGCAACGTGTGCTATATTAACCCTTGAGTATCAGCAACGTGTGCTATATTAACCCTTGAGTATCAGCAACGTGTGCTATATTAACCCTTGAGTATCAGCAACGTGTGCTATATTAACCCTTGAGTATCAGCAACGTGTGCTATATTAACCCTTGAGTATCAGCAACGTGTGCTATATTAACCCTTGAGTATCAGCAACGTGTGCTATATTAACCCTTGAGTATCAGCAACGTGTGCTATATTAACCCTTGAGTATCAGCAACGTGTGCTATATTAACCCTTGAGTATCAGCAACGTGTGCTATATTAACCCTTGAGTATCAGCAACGTGTGCTATATTAACCCTTGAGTATCAGCAACGTGTGCTATATTAACCCTTGAGTATCAGCAACGTGTGCTATATTAACCCTTGAGTATCAGCAACGTGTGCTATATTAACCCTTGAGTATCAGCAACGTGTGCTATATTAACCCTTGAGTATCAGCAACGTGTGCTATATTAACCCTTGAGTATCAGCAACGTGTGCTATATTAACCCTTGAGTATCAGCAACGTGTGCTATATTAACCCTTGAGTATCAGCAACGTGTGCTATATTAACCCTTGAGTATCAGCAACGTGTGCTATATTAACCCTTGAGTATCAGCAACGTGTGCTATATTAACCCTTGAGTATCAGCAACGTGTGCTATATTAACCCTTGAGTATCAGCAACGTGTGCTATATTAACCCTTGAGTATCAGCAACGTGTGCTATATTAACCCTTGAGTATCAGCAACGTGTGCTATATTAACCCTTGAGTATCAGCAACGTGTGCTATATTAACCCTTGAGTATCAGCAACGTGTGCTATATTAACCCTTGAGTATCAGCAACGTGTGCTATATTAACCCTTGAGTATCAGCAACGTGTGCTATATTAACCCTTGAGTATCAGCAACGTGTGCTATATTAACCCTTGAGTATCAGCAACGTGTGCTATATTAACCCTTGAGTATCAGCAACGTGTGCTATATTAACCCTTGAGTATCAGCAACGTGTGCTATATTAACCCTTGAGTATCAGCAACGTGTGCTATATTAACCCTTGAGTATCAGCAACGTGTGCTATATTAACCCTTGAGTATCAGCAACGTGTGCTATATTAACCCTTGAGTATCAGCAACGTGTGCTATATTAACCCTTGAGTATCAGCAACGTGTGCTATATTAACCCTTGAGTATCAGCAACGTGTGCTATATTAACCCTTGAGTATCAGCAACGTGTGCTATATTAACCCTTGAGTATCAGCAACGTGTGCTATATTAACCCTTGAGTATCAGCAACGTGTGCTATATTAACCCTTGAGTATCAGCAACGTGTGCTATATTAACCCTTGAGTATCAGCAACGTGTGCTATATTAACCCTTGAGTATCAGCAACGTGTGCTATATTAACCCTTGAGTATCAGCAACGTGTGCTATATTAACCCTTGAGTATCAGCAACGTGTGCTATATTAACCCTTGAGTATCAGCAACGTGTGCTATATTAACCCTTGAGTATCAGCAACGTGTGCTATATTAACCCTTGAGTATCAGCAACGTGTGCTATATTAACCCTTGAGTATCAGCAACGTGTGCTATATTAACCCTTGAGTATCAGCAACGTGTGCTATATTAACCCTTGAGTATCAGCAACGTGTGCTATATTAACCCTTGAGTATCAGCAACGTGTGCTATATTAACCCTTGAGTATCAGCAACGTGTGCTATATTAACCCTTGAGTATCAGCAACGTGTGCTATATTAACCCTTGAGTATCAGCAACGTGTGCTATATTAACCCTTGAGTATCAGCAACGTGTGCTATATTAACCCTTGAGTATCAGCAACGTGTGCTATATTAACCCTTGAGTATCAGCAACGTGTGCTATATTAACCCTTGAGTATCAGCAACGTGTGCTATATTAACCCTTGAGTATCAGCAACGTGTGCTATATTAACCCTTGAGTATCAGCAACGTGTGCTATATTAACCCTTGAGTATCAGCAACGTGTGCTATATTAACCCTTGAGTATCAGCAACGTGTGCTATATTAACCCTTGAGTATCAGCAACGTGTGCTATATTAACCCTTGAGTATCAGCAACGTGTGCTATATTAACCCTTGAGTATCAGCAACGTGTGCTATATTAACCCTTGAGTATCAGCAACGTGTGCTATATTAACCCTTGAGTATCAGCAACGTGTGCTATATTAACCCTTGAGTATCAGCAACGTGTGCTATATTAACCCTTGAGTATCAGCAACGTGTGCTATATTAACCCTTGAGTATCAGCAACGTGTGCTATATTAACCCTTGAGTATCAGCAACGTGTGCTATATTAACCCTTGAGTATCAGCAACGTGTGCTATATTAACCCTTGAGTATCAGCAACGTGTGCTATATTAACCCTTGAGTATCAGCAACGTGTGCTATATTAACCCTTGAGTATCAGCAACGTGTGCTATATTAACCCTTGAGTATCAGCAACGTGTGCTATATTAACCCTTGAGTATCAGCAACGTGTGCTATATTAACCCTTGAGTATCAGCAACGTGTGCTATATTAACCCTTGAGTATCAGCAACGTGTGCTATATTAACCCTTGAGTATCAGCAACGTGTGCTATATTAACCCTTGAGTATCAGCAACGTGTGCTATATTAACCCTTGAGTATCAGCAACGTGTGCTATATTAACCCTTGAGTATCAGCAACGTGTGCTATATTAACCCTTGAGTATCAGCAACGTGTGCTATATTAACCCTTGAGTATCAGCAACGTGTGCTATATTAACCCTTGAGTATCAGCAACGTGTGCTATATTAACCCTTGAGTATCAGCAACGTGTGCTATATTAACCCTTGAGTATCAGCAACGTGTGCTATATTAACCCTTGAGTATCAGCAACGTGTGCTATATTAACCCTTGAGTATCAGCAACGTGTGCTATATTAACCCTTGAGTATCAGCAACGTGTGCTATATTAACCCTTGAGTATCAGCAACGTGTGCTATATTAACCCTTGAGTATCAGCAACGTGTGCTATATTAACCCTTGAGTATCAGCAACGTGTGCTATATTAACCCTTGAGTATCAGCAACGTGTGCTATATTAACCCTTGAGTATCAGCAACGTGTGCTATATTAACCCTTGAGTATCAGCAACGTGTGCTATATTAACCCTTGAGTATCAGCAACGTGTGCTATATTAACCCTTGAGTATCAGCAACGTGTGCTATATTAACCCTTGAGTATCAGCAACGTGTGCTATATTAACCCTTGAGTATCAGCAACGTGTGCTATATTAACCCTTGAGTATCAGCAACGTGTGCTATATTAACCCTTGAGTATCAGCAACGTGTGCTATATTAACCCTTGAGTATCAGCAACGTGTGCTATATTAACCCTTGAGTATCAGCAACGTGTGCTATATTAACCCTTGAGTATCAGCAACGTGTGCTATATTAACCCTTGAGTATCAGCAACGTGTGCTATATTAACCCTTGAGTATCAGCAACGTGTGCTATATTAACCCTTGAGTATCAGCAACGTGTGCTATATTAACCCTTGAGTATCAGCAACGGTGCTATATTAACCCTTGAGTATCAGCAACGTGTGCTATATTAACCCTTGAGTATCAGCAACGTGTGCTATATTAACCCTTGAGTATCAGCAACGTGTGCTATATTAACCCTTGAGTATCAGCAACGTGTGCTATATTAACCCTTGAGTATCAGCAACGTGTGCTATATTAACCCTTGAGTATCAGCAACGTGTGCTATATTAACCCTTGAGTATCAGCAACGTGTGCTATATTAACCCTTGAGTATCAGCAACGTGTGCTATATTAACCCTTGAGTATCAGCAACGTGTGCTATATTAACCCTTGAGTATCAGCAACGTGTGCTATATTAACCCTTGAGTATCAGCAACGTGTGCTATATTAACCCTTGAGTATCAGCAACGTGTGCTATATTAACCCTTGAGTATCAGCAACGTGTGCTATATTAACCCTTGAG
>JBAKBP010015499.1:0-55100 GCA_037953745.1 Lithodes maja | reverse complement strand
CTGACTATGGGCCTTGTAATCTGGCACAGTTTGTTAACGATGCACTTCGTATAAGACTTATGTTTGCTCAAGGCGATCGCTACAACGGGAAAGATATTTCCAAAGACATTATAGTCAAATATGTTTCAGACCATAGACTCGCAGAGGATTTCACATCAGACCTATTATCCTTTGTAGTAGAAACGTATATGTACAGGGGGGGCTATCTATAATCAACCCAATTACATTGCTGGTACGAGCACTACCCAAAATAGGAAATGCTGGTAAAGGGTGTGAGTTTTATCTATCGACAATGAGAGGAGTGTCCGAGGAGAGCTTTTTATTTAACAAGTTGATTACATTGGAAGAAGATTTTTTACAAAATATATTTTATAATGAGACCACAAATGAACAATCCATATTTTTCTATATCTTTATACGAAACCGATTATTGACCTGTGATACAAATAAAGAACATGCCACTAGACGCAAGAGAATACACCTACTCTGTTCCGAGTATAACACCGAAGCCATGATGCAGGTGTACAGCTTTATCAACCAGGATTTAACCAAGATAATCTCTACCAAAGCTACACGAGCAATGAACCTATTCTTCTTTGCACCCCTGTATTTAAGTTTTATAGTGCTCGATGGCCAATTTATCGATATCCTCTCCACCATTAAATCAATGGCCTTTGACAATGAAATATTTAAACCCTTGTCTGAAATGGTATCGATAAAGAGTAAAACATTATTAGATATGGATAACCTCAGAAACAACATCAATAAGCAACTGACCGCCAATGTAAATATGAAAAGAACGATTAATGTACTAAAGGAATTTGTAAAGCGTTCATTGGATACCTGAGCAAAATATACCAGTATACCATGTATTGACAAATCAATGTTTGACAATTCTTCGGTTATTATAAAGAGTTTCATTTTTAAGCTAATATATATTGAAGATGTAAATGTATTACAAAAAGCTATAATAATTCGAAACCATATTTTATTACTAAATACAACAATGTTTTTATATTTTTATGTGGATATAGTTAATGTTTTTAAAAATAAAGTCAATATCTTTAATACATGTCTCGACAAAGACCCATCTATGGCCAAAAATCTCTTTCAGCATATGGAGAGGGAATTACCAAAGTGTTTGCAAAATATGAATTTCTTAATCCCATCCAAAGTGATCACTTGCCATCACTGCAGTTGTAACCTTATTCAAATTTTTACTAAACAGACCATGAAAAAAATGCCATTACTCAGAATCAAAACTTCTTTAGAGATTTTATCAAGCCTTTATTCATCCAATGCTGTATGGATAATTGTGTAACCCAGCTATATAATGTTGACCTAATCAATTCCAAACCGATGCACTGTCAACACGAATCTCCCCTATTTATGGCCATAAAAGAGTTTATACGCCATCATAATTTTTCCGCCCTCGTAATCGATAAGAGTATCACCAGAGAGAGTTTTTTAGGTAGATTCATCAGCCCTGTAATTCCTAGTGAACCTCCCATAATAAAACCGAGGAAAATTAGCAATAATAATGATAGTGAGCACGATAATATACATAAATACCTATTGTTATCATTTCTATAAAAGTTGAAGTGTTTCCCTGCTAATATGTCCAGACCGAAGCAATTTGTATCGTGCCATCATCTGAATTTCGAGGAAAGACGCCTGGGGACTTTTTTTAATTGGCCATTGTCTTGGCTAAAACCCCAGGATCTGGCCCGAAGTGGATTCGTCTACACCCACGAAGCTGACCAATGCATTTGCATATATTGTAACAGGATTCTTGAAAAGTGGGAGATGGGAGATATACCAGACGATGAACATTTACACCATTTCCCCCATTGTGAATATATACAGAATGTACCCGTAGGGAATATTCCTAGCGAACAGGGACTCGTCCTCGCTCGCCTATATCCTTTCTCAAATTTTAACATCCAACGGGAAGATGACGACGAGGGGGGGAGAGGAATTGCCGTGGTGGGTTATGGTCGTATCGCCGAAACGGGGATGTACAATCATACCGCCGAAGACTATGGCGGCGTAGAGCGACAATGGCCGGGCATATCGACTCTGGGTATCACCGACCACCGTACTCCGGTATACAACTCACTGTGTACGGTAAGGAGTCGTCTGGATGATATGAACGGGTGGCCGAGTACTATCCCGCAGACTCCTATTCAGATGGCCAAAGCCGGTTTATGGTATATCGGATTAAGTGATCATGTAATGTGTTTTCACTGTGGTGGGGGGTTATATAATTGGGAGTGAGACGACAATCCTTGGGTATTGCACGCTCGTTGGTATCCAAATTGTCAGTTTTTGAAAAGTGTTAAGGGACAGAAATTCATAAATCAGGTACTATCCTCCACAGATCAAGCTATGGACCTTCCTCCTCCTCCTCCAGCCCCAATATTAACCGATCAAGATTTGAACACTCTAATGTCCCTAGATTGTGTACGTTATGTTCATTTGTACTTGGGTTTTCCCGAGCCAATTGTTCGTCAAACCCTCAGACGCAGGTTAGAACAGACCAGGACGCCCTTTAGCAGCGTATCGAGCTGTTTACGGGCCATAGAACGGTGTGAGATAGAAGAAGAAGAAGAATGGGAACAACAAAACAAGGCGGTGGAACAAATTATGGAGTCGGTACAAGAGAAAAATGAAGAGGAATGGCAGAGGGAAAATCAATAGGAGAAAGCAAAGACAGCAGAGGTAGGTATCGAGTGTCGGATTTGTATGGATGCTAAAATAGGGATTGTACTACTCCCATGCACCCATATGGTGACCTGTCGTACATGTACCGTGGCCCTTGATCAATGTCCTATAATGTAGGAAACCGATAAAATACACCATTAACCCCATTATCGGGTGAAAACTCTAAGGTTTACCTATTTATGGAGCCGTACTACTCACACCTCCATAAATATAATTTGAAAATATAACCACAAATAAAAAGAATACAATGTCCTCCTTAGAGTATAATTCAAAGTTGAAAAGCTTAGAATCTCAATTGTGTAATAATCATACCAAGACATATATAGGTACATCACATGATTTATTAGAATTAACTAAATCGCACAAAAATGTAGCCCATATCATAAAGTTAATACTATCCGAAACTATTGATATCAATAAACTTTATTCAATAATTGATATCTTAAAGAATTATAAATTTGATCATAATTTGCCCGCTATACTAACTAAACAAATGCGTCATGGCATGGATGGCACTGTTAAATTATCTAAAACGTGGACTTCTATGATAAATAATTATCTCGATGAAATTGCTATTTCATTCCCCCTCTTAAAACGGTACCTGGCTTCAGATTCTCTTTTGGTAGACTATTTAGATGAATATAAGAATGACGATAGTTATCCGAGTCACGTTAAATGTCTAATTGGGCAATATCGTATGTTAGATACCGTATATTCTTCAGTTTATCAGCCTATAAAAATGACCATGATATTAAAATCTCTATCGATTTTAACCAAGATAAATACCACATTACAACAACCCCTTAAAGTGCCAACGGAAGATGAATATCTACAGAGTTTTCACACACATAATGGCCTTAGCATCAACCAAACTGAAAACCTCCGAGAATTATCTGGCCTTGCTATCGTCCGAGATCCTAACTCTCGATAGATGTAAGAATAATACATTCTTAAAATACTTGATCAATAATGCACTATGCAATACTTTTACCTCTTTAAATAATACGATACTAGAATATTTAATATATACCTTGGTTAGATGTTTTAAAGATACCACCAGATTTGCGCCCTCGTCTCCCAACCTGCAATGAATATATTTTGTGTATTGTATAATAAAATGTGATATATATGGATTTTAGTTTATTTAGTTCTGGGATACAGCCGGCGGTTACCATCTCCCCATGAGCAAGGGGGATGGGTAATGGTCTCTGGTAGACTAAAGAAAGCCAAGCGCTTGTGAATCCTCGAAGGAGGAGATACGGGCGCAGAAGATTATTATTATTATTTATTTTATTTCTCCTACATCATTCCAAGCATCTCAGGTTGAACCCACTCAATATGAACGAAGATCACCGCTATACGCATTCGTCGGACCATCCACAGTTCCACGAACTTATGAACACAATTATAAGAAATGTAGAGGTTAAACATAACAATATGACAACCTGTGCATTACAAATTTACAATTTGGTGAAGAAAAATAAAAAACTTCGGACGATATTTATGACTTGTTACTTAAAACCAACCAAAATTACCACACACTAGCCGATAACAAACCAGAAAAAAAAATATATAAATTATTTTTATAAATTTAGATATAAGGAGTAATGTTTATCGTATTATGTATCCTAATAATTGTCATAGTCATACTATTTTGGGTTATTATTAGCCCATATCAGTCGATTCGACCAAATAATAATACCATACATATCGATTCCATCATATTTCATAATGGTCATTTGTATATTAATGGTCGCATTAAAACCTATAAGGAGAGAGTGGGGATAATTATAAATATATACGATTTAGTGGAAAAGCGTTTATTGTTACAACATGAAACACAGGTGGACACTTTTAAACATCCTAACATCCCCTCAATAACGTCCAAGTCATGTCTCCGAATATAAACTACGGGATCGAAATGTTTAACAAGGCTACGAATGATTTGATATATAAAAATACAATTCGATATAAAAATCAAGTGTATAGTTTTGAACCTTTACTATGCCTGACAGATTGTGTACTCCTCCGAGCTCAACTATTTCCTCAATCTCATTTACAGATACCTAACAATATTTTTGAAGAAGGAGAATACTATAACAATTTTCCAAAAATCATGCCCATGTCGCCCCTTAACGATCAACCCCTGAAACTCATCACAAAAGTGGCCATACTCAAACGGGTCTCCTATAATACGAAGAAAAATGTATTCACTTATCATGAAAGTGATGTCATGTCCGGTGAGATACAAATCTTGAGGAACTTCCCCAACCCCTCAGAGCATCCTGGGTTCGAGTCCACGGACTGCCACATGTGTTTGTAAATTTCATTAATCGATTTTAGGAGTATTGTTGGTTGTTGGAAGGACCATAAAAATCTATGCCCTAATTCGGTCAACAACAGTGATTGACCATGATTTAGAGGATATGGGGTGGGTCATATTCTACGACGAACCATCCATGTCTATCGTTAACAAACAGGTATTTTCTCTGAAAAAATCTTTGGAATGTCACAACCCCCACACGACAGTCCTTAATGTATCATTGACGGAATATCTCCAAGAGAAAAGATCTGAGAGGGTGTACGTCCTGCTGACCGACACGGCCATTGGTGTCGGGGACACGCCCACCACCACCACCACCACCAAACCATCTGTACCCCCTAGTCTAGAGTGGTTTTTAGAAAACCCATATGTAGGTTTGTCATTAACGTGTGGTTTGTCGGTCATTGGCCACAGAATTGACCCACCCCATACTTGTTCAAAGTCTTTGTTTTCTGGTGTGTTTCCAGACGATATCAATGATGTAAATTTTTGTATGGTCAAATGGAAGGTAAACACTTAATAAGCTACAATGTCACTCGCGTAAATGACGCATCGATATTGGTCCAAGGAGCAAATGTGTCCTTTATGAATAACAAAAGGGAGACTCTTATAATTTATCGCTTCCCGGATAATATCACCCAGAATAAAGGGTCAGGGTCAAATAATCCCCCACTTTTCATCAGATACTCTATGCGATTACACCCTTACCAAACGGTATATACAATTGCCCACCAAGACTACAACCTTTTCTAATGTGGTCATATATGGTGCCTCAAACAGGCAAACCTTCACCCCATCTAAATCCCGAGACGCTCTTATATCGAACGATTTCTTTTTACAGGGTAGCGACGTCGGCACTATCCTGCTGGCGGGGTTCGATGATAGAGATTTCAATCACAGATGGTTCCCTAATTTTATCAATAGTATGACTGTCTTACAGTATCCCACGGGGGCGCGATATCGGCTAAAACCCCATCAAGTGTGTATGGGCAAGCGTTGGATAGCATTTGTCGCGGATGTGTTTATAGTCTGACATACGGAGCCCTGTATGTTTATTTAGGAGTTAGAATTAAGAGTTGAAGGAGTGCCAAACGACCCAGGCGGCTAAGCAGACCAGCGAGCGAACCAGCGAGTGGGAAACCAGCTCGTCTGCATACCAGCAAACAAGCCTTCACACCTGCGTGCGTCATAGGGGACCCTGCAAACTACTTCGATGACCAGACGCTATAACGTATGATCGACGCCAGGAGACTCCATTGGACCACGCACCTGCTACGCAACTCGAGGAGCTGTGATTGGGGCACGCACCATCCCTCGCCTCCTGATTCGTTCCTACACCATCATTGTTTAGTATATAAGACCCGAGTAGTGGGCATTCAAATCAGTCTCATTTGGAGTTGGGAAGGTGAACTTGCAGCTGGAGGAAGACGGAGTGAAGTATTATGGATAGTGACTGTCAGTCAGATTATATAAGTGTGTGTTAAGTGTGTTCGGTGTAAACACTTACGTTTTGTTGGTTAGTGAGATATGTGATTGGGAATTAACGTTAACGCTACTATTATGTACTTAACTATTTGATTGGGAATTAACGTTAACGCTACTATTATGTGCTTAACTATTTTAGTTGACTAACTTGTGGACTAAAGAAACTCTTCAAGTAATTGGGTTATGATAAAAGTAATACTATTGTTTTATATTAAGACTTACGAGTTCTTTAATTTTCTTTTAATTAAGCTTACATTACGGTGCTTAGTACGGTGATACTATTGTCTCATATTAGTAATATCGCCTTAGAGTAACATGGCTGTTTTAATGTTACTTCTAGTGATTTCCTAAGCTGAAGAAAATTCTTTTAGCTTCAAAATATTATTTTGCTTTTCATATTATTTGAGTGAGACCTGAATCGAATCTATGAAGCGATCCTGTAACTTAATTTACTCATAATCAAAACTCAATATTACGTGGTTAAGATACATTTAACTAATTATTAAATATATATCTAACTTTTTATGTGACTTTGATATTAATCCTGATGATAATAATAATATAATACTATTAACGTAAGACAAGAACCAAGAATAATAACTACATTAAATATAAATAAAAGGACATAATAAGAAAACTAGCTATTCATTCAAAAAGGGTAAGAGACAGAAATATTCTTACCTTAATATTTATCTTTCAAGACTTGATTTATAATTAATAGTCCTTCTTTAGATTTAACTTATTCGGTTCATAACCATAAGCTTCGGTTAAATAATAATTCTTTATAAATACTACATAACTTTAATTAGTTTCAGTATTTATCCATAATTAAAGAGTATCAGTCAATAAAGGATACAAAGTCCTAAGATCCAAAAGGAAAGGAAGCAACAACAGGAATAAATGTTATTAGATTTTACTTTTGTTTTGCCTTCAGCTGACTGATACCTTAATATATATCTCTGTGCTATCTAGATTCATCAAGTTAACCACTTGAGGATCAAGATACGTAACAGAAGAGTGGCGACCTCGCCAGGATTCGTTTCATACAGTTTCACTCAGTTTAATTACCGTTTCACTACTTAAAAATCAAATATTAATCATGCCTCAACTAATTAGTGACGAAGATGCTCGAGTTTTCATAGAATCAGAACCCACAGCCCCTGATATTGACCGTCTGTCAAAAACCGAACTGAAAGTGCTTGCCTCACATCTCCAATTAACTGTCTCAAACATGTCCAAAGTAGAGGTGGCTCAGACCATAAAAACCCACCTGTTCCCTGTAGAAGGCGAGGAGGGTGACGGAGCAGTGGGTGGGATCCCGAGTAAACCTAGCCAACTTGATGAACAATTGCCACCTGGTTTGACCGGTGATCAAATATTAGAACTAGCCAGAATAAAAGCAAATACCGAACAAGCCAGACTAAATGTAGAACTAGCCAGAATAAATACCAGCGCAACGACCGAACAATGTGAATATCAATATCGTACGGCTCAACTAAATGCCGATACAAATGCTCCCTTAATTGCTCCCCCTCTGGGATTGACTATGACTAGTGTCATTCCACCTTTCACTGAGGATAATGCGCAGGATTTCTTTGTTTTGTTTGAGGAAGTTGCTGGAGGTATGAAGTGGACAAGAGATCAATGGCCTTTTATGTTACAAACCGTTTTGACAGGGCAGGCTCGAGCCACATATTTGTCAGAAGTAGCAGAGGTTAGGCAGGATTATGACAATCTCAAAGAAGCTATCCTAAAAACCTATCAATTGCAGCCTGAGGCTTACAGGCAATCTTTCCGTAAAAACCAGAAGAAAGTAGAAGAAACCCATAAGGTATTTGCCAGGACCATGACTAAAACTTTCAATCATTGGGTCAAGAGTAAGAAAGTCACAAGCTACAACGATCTGAAGGAGTTGGTCCTGTTAGAAAATTTCCTATGGAAAATTGATTCTTCTGTAGCCTATCATTTAAGGGGGAAAAAGGTAGATTGTCTTGCCGACGCCGCTGACATGGCTGACACTTACGTGCTCAACAACAAATTTCGTGGAAAGAAGCCCTACGATAATTCTAGTTCTAATTTTAAGTATCCCAATCACAAATCTGACAGACCCAGCCACAAGCCTGTAACGTCTTCCCCAGCTAGCCAAAATAGAATTGTTCCCCCAACTAAAAATGCGACTCAGGGCAATGGTAACAGAGGTGGGGCCCAAATTAATAGTAATGCTCAAAGAGGGAACGTTCCCGTATCCCCTAAAGTGTGTACTTTTTGTGGCAAGAGAGGCCACCTAGCTTATCAGTGCTGGGCCAAGGAGAGAACAGAGAGATCGGGGCAGACAGTTTCCGCCGTATCTCAAACTCCATATGTGCCTTTAATGCAGGACTCCCGACAGAAGGAGTACCTAGCACCAAAAGTTCCTTTAATGCAGGACTCCCGACAGAAGGAGTACCTAGCAGCTAACTTAAATCATCTAGACAGGGGTGTAGTAGCATGTGTGGTGCAACCCACTAGGGTTAAGCCAATAATAATTTCACCATCAGTGCAGGACAGTTACCGTCCCTTTATTTCATCTGGCAACGTGAGTTTAAATGATTGCATGCATGAGGTAAAAATTCTGAGAGACACAGGTTCTACTAGCACCCTCATGGTGAATCCTTACACTGAGTGTAACCTGGCGAACCAGTTATAATGAGAGGTGCTGGAGGCCAATTTTATGCATACTTGGTAAAAGGCGAAATTGAACGTGAGTTACTACAGGGTGAGGCCACCATAGCTTTGTGTAGGTCCCAAGATATACCTGTGCCCGGGGTAACACTCCTTTTGGGGAATGATGTAGCAGGTGAGAAGGTCCGACCAGACCCCATTTTGTCACTTTCCCCTGTTAACGAGCCACTAACCGGTGAGCTCGAAAAGGAGATGCCAACAGTTTTCCCTGTGTGTGCTGTCACACGTTCAATGTCTCAAGTAGCAGTTCCCTCAGACATAAATGTACCGAATGTAAGAGTTGATGAAAGGGATGGTGAGAGTGTGAATGACGCTCCAACTGTGCCTGATGATGTGACTGAGGTGGATTTATCTGACACCTTTATGGCTCATCTTGACCCTAATGATGACCATGAAACCCCTCCAAATTTTCCTAGTGGCCTGGTAGAGCTACAGAGAGATGATAGTGAATGCAAGAAGTTAGCTGCCAGGGCCGTCAGTGAAGAGGAATGTGAGAAGGAGGGTGGTGAATGTTACTACCTCAAAGGAGGAGTATTGTGGCATAGATGGAGACCGCCACACAGACCAATCGATGACGGGGCCTGGGATGTCCATCAAGTAGTAGTACCCAAACCTTGTCGTAGAGATATCTTGGAAATGGCACATTGTATACCATTGGCAGGACACCTAGGTGTGAGAAAAACTCTTAGACAGAATCATAGCCCACTTTCACTGGCCAGGAATGCGTGCAGATGTAGTAGAGTTTTGTAGAGTGTGTCACACTTGCCAGATGACAGGAAAACCCAATCAGAAGGTGCCTGTACATCCTCTGGTGCCCTTGCCGTCTTCGAGAATCCTTTTACTCGGGTGGTAGTGGACATTGTAGGCCCATTGCCTAAGACTTCCCAAGGTAACATTTATTAATTAACTATTATGGACATGGCAACTCGCTACCCAGAGGCTATACCCTTAAGGACTACCTCTGCTCCAACTGTCATCAAGGAACTGCTCAAATTCTTCACCAGAATGGGTTTCCCCCATGAGGTGCAAAGTGATCAAGGAACTAATTTTACCTCTAACATTTTTCAGCAGTCCCTGAAGGAGTTGGGTATCGAGCATGTTAAGTCTAGCACCTACCACCCAGAGAGTCAAGGGGTTCTCGAACGATATCATTAGACATTAAAAGGAATGTTGCATAAATATTGTACAGAGACCGGAGTTGAGTGGGATAAGGGGGTACCTTTTCTTGTATTTGCTACTCGTGAGGTTCCAACTGAATCCCTGGGTTTTTTCCCCTAATGAGCTAGTTTTCGGTCACCAGGTAAGAGGTCCTTTGCAACTATTGCAGGATAGCCTAGTTGGCCAGGAGGGAAACCAAAACCTCCTCAAGTATGTTTCAGATTTCAAAAACCCGGCTGAGATCCTCATGTAAGTTTGCAACTCAAAACTTGACAGTGGCTAAAAGTTCCATGAAGAACTGGTATGACAGAAAAGCCCGTGAGAGGGAGTTTCAGCCCGGTGATGAGGTTTTGGTCCTGCTCCCCCTTTTTGGCCAACCTTTATCTGCCAAGTTCAGGGGCCCATATAAGATCATTCCGAGGGTGAGCATTACCGATTATCTAGTAACTACCCCAGACAGGGGAAAGCCCACGCAAGTATTCCATATAAATATGTTGAAACCCTACCATAGGTCCCCTGATTCCTCTCTTCCAGATTCTCCCACTGTGGCAGTGAATGTCAGGACCTGTGGACAGCCTGGTGCGGACAAAGTCTTCAGTTCTCTTACTGACCCGCAACAGACTGTTCCAGAGCCTGAAGGTATCCATGCAGACTTTGACTTGTCATGTAGCCTATCCAACTTTCAGTATAATTCAGTAGCTTGGGGGGAATTACCATCTAAACTATGTCATCTTCCCTCTGATCAAGCGAACCAACTAATCTCTGTTTTATCTCAGTCTCCCAGTGTGTTCTGTGATACTCCAGGGCTCACTTCTTTGGCCGTGCACGACATCGACGTAGGGGATGCAACTCCCATTAAACTATCCCCCTACCGTGTCTCACCACAACGCAGGAGTATACTGCAGGTCGAGCTTGACTTTATGTTATCAAACGAGCTGATCACAAGGGCCTTAAGCCAGTGGAGTAGTCCGGTCATACTTGTGCCAAAGCCAGACAGGAGCCATAGGTTATGTATGGACTATAGGCAAGTTAATGCTGTCACAAAGAACGATACCTACCCACTGCCACGGATCAAAGATTACATTTACCAGGCTGGCCTCCTACAGCAGTAAGATTAATTTAATGAGAGGATTTTGGCAATTAGCTCTCCCTTGTAGCGAGGTAAATATCATGCTTTAGTAGTGCGCTGTCAAGCCTTCAGTTCGACTAGCGCTCCAGCTACGTTCCGGCTATGTTCTGATGTGGTACCTGGAGACGTTGCCTACCTTGGGTGATATCCTTATTATATCCTCATTATAATCTTGCTGTTACCAATCTGGTGGTGAATCTATTTATGTATTATGTTTGTAATGAAATGTTAACTGTAGCGACCGCCCTAATCGCCCCTCGATGATCAGCAACCTTCACACACAACTATTATTCGGGCTTTACAATAACAAGTTCTAGAATTAACTTACGGCTCGGTTGGATCCGGCAAACAAGTAATTCTGTAATAAAGATAATAAATATTAATTAATTTCCGGTCTACCTAATGCCTGTTAATAGTTTCAATCGTAATTATATTTAGATAGCAAGGTCGATCAATTATTGTCACAAAAGAAAAGTTAGCGCAATATACAAAACTTACTTTTGGTTTTTGGAGGGTATGCCTCGTAACGCCCTCCTAAAAGATACCCTAAAATACCTAACTGGCCAGCCGGTAAATACACGGATACTTTATCCTCGGAAAGCGCACGAGCGTTATAATTATCGTTGTCACTGCGATGTGTTGTCTGGGTAGATTCCGTTGACACGTGCCACTATTATGAAGTTATATGTTAACACTTTTACCCAGGCAATCACTATAGATATAATACCGTAGGCTAGACGAACATTAACTTGAGAGGTGTGGTATCCACGGTGTCGTGATAGTAACTGGCGTTATGCTCGGTAAATTATGCCCGGTAATTTTCAGTTCACTGCTTCGAGAGCTTATAATCTATTTTTAGCTATCTCGTTCGGACTCGCAATAATACGTACAGTTGCTTCGTGAACTTCGTAAACTCGGATTCCTTTTATTTATAGCGTGATCATTAATTCATTCGAGTATCTTTTTAGATGGCTCGAATAGTTGAACAGTATTTATATATTGTATGTTAAGTTTGAGTATCTTCTTAGATGGCTCAAACTAATATTTATGGATATATGTAAACTATATTTTTTGGATACAGAGTGTTATTTAAATATATGTAGGAATTTTCATGCTTGAGAATATTAAAGGAAAGATGTTAATTACCCCACATTATTTATATTACGCGAACATTTATAGGTTAACTAACATTATCCGCTGTGGGATAATATTTCCCACATCCTGGGGGGCGCCAGAAAGCACTTAACCCTCATACATTAACTAAACCTAAACTTATTACCATCACCAATAACCCAATATGAAGTGGTAGCATTTTTTTTTTTTTTTTTTTTTTTTTTTTTTTTTTTTTTATGTACAACCTAATCCTCCACTTCTTAACTTTACTATATAATCTAAGTCATCAGTTGTTCATGTATCTTTGACAGGGCTTTGATTGCTGTTTGTCGTTTAGGTCTCTGACCTTTCTGTATTGGCACTGTTTGCGTGGTATCGAGAGTACTTTCACTAGATATTTCTAAGGGTATTAATTTGTCTACTGTCCTTAGAGAAACCTTACCCTTTGACAGCACTTTAACCACTCTCACGGTACCATATGTATCTGGATGCAGAGAAACTATTTTCCCAAGAGGCCAGGTTGATCATGGAGTTTCACAATCTATTAAAACCACGTCTCCAACCATCAAACGAGTTTCAGCACTAGGTTTCTTTCCATAATGGTACTCTCTCAATGATGTCAAGTAATCTTTTTGCCATACTCTCTGCCATTGTTTGAGCAATTTGTTGAGATGATTGAAGCTTGTGGTCAACTTCTCTGTAGTAGGAGTAGCCAAGTTCAGTAAGAAATCGGGGTCCTTTATAGCGTCTTTATTAATCACAGGTGGTAGGACTTGAATGGGGGATCCTTGTAACAGATGGTTGGGTGTCAGGGCTTGAAGCTCATCAATATCTTCGTGTACATAGGTTAGTGGTCGGTTATTTACTCTAGCCTCGATTTCCACTAGAACCGTCCTCAATTCATCTACACTAACCCTCTTATTATGCAACACCTTGCGCAAGCATCTTTTGACGACACCCACCATTCTTTCGTAAAATCCACCCTGCCATGGAGCTTTAGGGGGAATGAACTTCCATTCACAACGCCGACCCTCAAAGAAATTTTGTACCTCAGTCATTTGAAAAAAACTTTTAAGGAGTGGTTCCGTTGCTCTGAAATTTGATCCATTGTCCGAAATTATGAGACGAGGGCATGACCGTCTGCCTGAAAATCTCCGAAATGCTCTTAAAAAGGTGCTGGCAGACATGTCTGTTACAAGTTCTAAATGTACAGCCCTGGTGTTAGCACAAGTAAACAGACAGACATAAACTTTTGTCGTAGACTGTTCCTCTCCATTGGGTCCCTGCAACTGGATTGCTCCAGTATATTCTACTCCCACAACTTGAAAGGGTGCTGTTTGCTGCACACGTTCTTCGGGAAGAGGTGGTGATGTGGGATACCTGATTTTTCTGGCATCATATCTTTTACAAACTACACATTTCTGGCGGCATTTCTTGATGGCTTGACGAGCTTTTGGTATCCAGAATTGTTGTTGTATGTTTATTAAGGTTTCGGCAATCCCTCCATGTAAGGTAGTCGCATGTGAGTCTTCTATCACCAGTTCAGTAAACCAATGCTTCTTTGGCAGTAGGATGGGATGTTTAGTACTATATTGCAAAGATGAATGATGGATTCTCCCTTTACATCTAATGAGGCCTTCCTCATCAAGGAATAACCCTAAGCGGTGAATTAAGAAGTTATTTGATCCGAGTATCTTTTTAGATGTCTCAGGTTGTGATTCTGGTTCCTTCCTTGATAGAGTTTGTAGTTCATCCTCATATACTTCACTTTGTAGATGTTTTATCCAATAGGTCATGGGACACTGAATCTTCAATCTGCGATTCCATCTTCTCTTCGCAAACAAGTTATTGACAAAGTCCATCACCCCTTTTGTTACTCTCAGTAATTTACCAAGAGTTGAATATCTATTGGGATTTACCAAAGGGCTTGGATTACTACTTATGAGTGATAGAACGTCTGGCACAAGAATGTTTGATACAACATAAGGCTTTTGGATAGGCCAAAGTTTAGGATCCGTCAACCACTCTGGACCATTAAACCAAAAAGAGTCAAGCCTTTGTACTTTGACGCCTCTACTGAGCAGATCTGCAGGATAATTCTTGGTGTCTACGTGCATAAACACAAATCCCTTTTGTAGTTCTTTAATTTCTGCAACACGGTTTTTCACATATGGTATTTTAGAGTTGTCATTTTTCACCCATTGCAGACAAGCTTCATTATCTGACCATAAGTAAGTTTTAATGATGTTCAGGTTTCCTAAGATATGATTAATGTATGATCCCAGTCTTGTTCCGACAAGCAGTGCAGTTAGTTCTAGTTGAGGTATGGTCCTAGACTTCAATGGGGCTACTCTTGCCTTACTGGTTAGAAGTAGGGAGTTTGAATCATCCACCAAATATGCAACTGCACCGTATGCCCTTGTGGAAGCGTCACAGAATATGTGTAGAGAGCATGGAGTTGTTGTATGTGCTGTGGACCTGGGTACCTGTAGACTTGATAGCTGCTGAAATTCAGATTCCAACTCTTTCCATTCATCAACATAGAATTCAGGGAGAATGTCATCCCACTCCACTTTAAGGCGCCAAGCTTCTTGAACCAATAGTTTTCCCTTTATAGTGATAGGTGACATTATACCTAGGGGATCAAATAATTTACTAACTTTGGCTAGTAGCTGTCTTTTTGTAATGGAGCTTGATTGACTGTCGACATATTTCACTGGCTTCAACTTCAATACATCTTCTTTAACGTTCCATAATATTCCAAGAACTGATGTCGTGTCTGGAATTTTATATCCGGGAAAGTCTTTCTCAATTGCAGTGTTCAGCTTTGTATTGTTGGTGACCCATTGTCTTAGCGGCATATTAGCATGCTGGAGTTCTCTATTGGCTTCCTTATATATGTATGTCAATTTATCTTAATTCATCACTGTCCCTTGGAAATTGTCTACATAGAAATTGGAGGCCAACATTTCCTTGATGGGGCTTTCTGAAGACTTCAGATGAAAATCTATCGTGGCCTGAAGCAAGAATGGTGAGCTTGTGGCACCAAATAGGACCGACTTGAACCGTAATGTTCTTAGTGGACTATTCACATCTTGTATGTCAATTGGCCATAAAAATCTTGTGTAGTCACGATCTTCCTCTTGTAGCCCAATTCTCAGGAACGCCTTTGAAATATCCGCTGTATATGCATGTTGATTAGTTCTAAATTTGAGAAGCACATCATATAGTTTGCTAGTCAATGGGGGACCTGTCATTAAACAGTCATTCAGAGAGGGACTACCTTTGTTTGCTCGTGAACTACAATTGAACACTATTCTTAATGGTGTTGTAGCCGACTCTTTAACAACTGCATGGTGTGGCAAGTAGTGGGATTGATCATTAGGTGTAGGCTTGGGTACTTCTTCAATGAATCCTGCCTCTAGTTGATCGTCAAGAATCTTCTGGTATATCTCAATCTTGTCTTTTCTCTTCAGTTCTTTAACTAGGGAGTGCATTTGTCCAATTGCTCTTGAATAATTGTTCGGAAGATCAGCTTTATTTAACTTCCATGGTAACTTAACCCAGTATTGTCCTGCTTCATATTTCAAAGAGTCCAGGTATACTTTATAGGACATACGATCATCTGGCATTGGCTTAGTGGCATCGATTCCCAACGTGTCTAAATCCCATAGTTTGTGAACCTCAGACTCTTCTTCAAGGTGAGTTTCCACTCCAATAAGGGGATCCATATGGTCCGTAATCCTCATCACTAGGACAGACTCTGGTATAATATTCTGTGTATCGTGATTAGATCCACTCAATGTGTTGTACTTAGTAGGAATATTTCCTGTTAGTATATATCCAGCTGGAGATTTGAGCAGGTTTATGCCTTCACGTACAACTGTGTGACGTGATATAAAATCATAGTAGTGATCTGCGCCAATTAGTATACCCACAGGTCCTACTTGATCATTGTGGGGTATGGTATCTGCTAGTTTCATCCCTTTCCTGGTTAAATGTTCCATAGCTCCTGATATTCCAGCAGTCACAATGGTTTGCGGTAACTCATCCACTACTACTGCTGTGATCCTTTTCCTCCGGTTTCCCACCTTTATTATTGGTTTGACTAAGTCATAATTTTGGGTAACAGGTTGGCCCATGAATCCATTAAGAGTCATCTTCACAGACGTCTTTAAGGGTAATTTTGTCTGATTTACAAGGCTTCTAGTTATGAAAGATTTCTGTGAACCGCTATCAAAGAACAGTCTAACCTCCCTTTCGTTTCCGCCATGTTCTAGATTTGCTAATCCCGTTGACAGAGCCACTCCGGAGAATCTAGATATTGTTGAACCCGTAGTAACATTTATATGCGCTACATTGGATGTGGATTAATTACTTTGTTTAGGTGGAGCTATATACTCAGTGGATGAAGTGTTCACCCTCTGACTATTCTGTTGGTTAGATTTATCAAATGATTTACATAAATTGGTGTGATGTACACCCTTCTGACACCTACGGCAGATTTGTAGCCTGGTGTTACAAGATTTGATGGAATGAGTTCCCATACATCTTGTGCAGAGTTCGATTTCTTTTAGCCGCTGGATTCGTTCAGTCCCAGTGGCGTATTTAGAGCACTGTGCGTTTCTGTGTGATCCACCACAAAATATGCATGAAGGTTCTGGTTTTGCCTTCGGCTTGGTTCTTGATTCGGTGTTGTAGTAGGTTCCAATGGTCTTTTCTGTAGACCCATCTGATCTTTTCCACTGAGTATCCTGCTTTACACTCCTACTTGCCTTTGCTTGAGATTCTGTTTCCATGTGTGATACAAGATCTCTTAAGCCTTCATTGATCTGAGCTATGGTAAAGTAGTTTGTCTCATACTTTAGATATAACTGCCTGATGGTTGCGCTTGGTAATTTATGTTGGAATAAAGATGAGATTATCCATTCACAGCAGGTGTAATCGTGTTTATTACTAAGGCTTCTGGTTAAGTTTAACATTGCTATTCTGAATGTCTCAAGATCTCCTCTGTCATGTTTTGGTGAATTCAAGCTAACTATCGTATGTAACAGACAGTGTTTTATCCTTTCTTCGTCTCCGTATGTATCTTTCAGAGAGTCAAGCGCACTCTGGTAGTTGGCTGTGACGGAGCTATAACCTTCAATAAGATCCAATGCTCTGCCCTTTAAATGAGATTTCAAATACTGGAGTTTTGTAACGGGCTCTAAATCTGAGCGGCTGCCTATTTGCGCCTGAAATTGATCTATAAAAGCCTCGTACTCTGTGATGTCTCCAGAAAAACCGGGGATTTTGAGGCATGGAAGCTTAGGCTTCACTACCGCTACACTACCTTGGTTACTATCTGTGCCGCCTGATGGAGTTGTGGAGTTCTGCGCAGGTTTAGCGGCAACAGCTGTTCTTAGCTTGACTATGTGATCTTGATAGTCCGCTTCATGTTTATAATACTCTGCTTGCATTTTATCGATGACATCTTCCTTAGTTTCACTCTCAATTAGTAGAGCCTCTAATTTAGTGTAGCCTTCTTCATAATTGTTCCACTTTGACACCAAACGGTCTATAGTTCGCTCTACTTCTACCAAATCCACAGTAGTTGCTTTGAGAAGTTGTTCACAGTTTTGAATAGCTCTCGTGAGGTGTCCCTTATAAGCTGTGAGTGATCGTTTAGCTGCTTCCATGGTTGTAGGTAATCTTGTTAGTTATGATCGAGGAAATGTCTGATGGTATTGCGGAATTTATGAATTAAGTGACTCTTAGTCTCGTCGTCAAAGTGTACCCCATCGGTTGTGTTTTGAAAGGGTTTTGCCCCCACACTCAAAAATCTCACGTGGTTCCTGTTCTTATAAAATCTCTTCAGCCTATTATTGATGTTATTGACGATTCGTTTATAATTGGCTGATGTGACATTGAATCGATTATTAGCGGGAGGATTACGATTCTCGATCAATACAACAGCGATATGTGAATTACAATGACTGTGAATTTGTTCTATAACGTATCGGAGATCATTAGCAACGTTGGATGGCACGCAGTTGTCATTAATATCGTTACCACCCAGAAATAAAATAGTAAGATCATGAGACCAATCAAGAACGCTAGCAAGAGTTTGATTTGATTCAAAGCAGGAAACTTTGGCGCCCGGTGAACGAAAAATACGTATTTCAGAACCGCTAACCGGCCCGATAGATCATGGTACTAAACTATGTCCTACAATTGAAACTAATTTAGATTTACCGGTACTCATATCAACATAAACGACAAGCAATTAAAGTAAATCCGGTTCGAAGGACCATCTGTAATGAAATGTTAACTGTAGCGACCGCCCTAATCGCCCCTCGATGATCAGCAACCTTCACACACCACTATTATTCGGGCTTTACAATAACAAGTTCTAGAATTAACTTACGGCTCGGTTGGATCCGGCAAACAAGTAATTCTGTAATAAAGATAATAAATATTAATTAATTTCCGGTCTACCTAATGCCTGTTAATAGTTTCAATCGTAATTATATTTAGATAGCAAGGTCGATCAATTATTGTCACAAAAGAAAAGTTAGCGCAATATACAAAACTTACTTTTGGTTTTTGGAGGGTATGCCTCGTAACGCCCTCCTAAAAGATACCCTAAAATACCTAACTGGCCAGCCGGTAAATACACGGATACTTTATCCTCGGAAAGCGCACGAGCGTTATAATTATCGTTGTCACTGCGATGTGTTGTCTGGGTAGATTCCGTTGACACTGTCACTATTATGAAGTTATATGTTAACACTTTTACCCAGGCAATCACTATAGATATAATACCGTAGGCTAGACGAACATTAACTTGAGAGGTGTGGTATCCACGGTGTCGTGATAGTAACTGGCGTTATGCTCGGTAAATTATGCCCGGTAATTTTCAGTTCACTGCTTCGAGAGCTTATAATCTATTTTTAGCTATCTCGTTCGGACTCGCAATAATACGTACAGTTGCTTCGTGAACTTCGTAAACTCGGATTCCTTTTATTTATAGCGTGATCATTAATTCATTCGAGTATCTTTTTAGATGGCTCGAATAGTTGAACAGTATTTATATATTGTATGTTAAGTTTGAGTATCTTCTTAGATGGCTCAAACTAATATTTATGGATATAATTATGTAAACTATATTTTTTGGATACAGAGTGTTATTTAAATATATGTAGGAATTTTCATGCTTGAGAATATTAAAGGAAAGATGTTAATTACCCCACATTATTTATATTACGCGAACATTTATAGGTTAACTAACATTATCCGCTGTGGGATAATATTTCCCACAATGTTTAATATTATGTACTATACTCCTTAAACTCTTTTCTAGGGGGGAGGTCTGACATACGGAGCCCTGTATGTTTATTTAGGAGTTAGAATTAAGAGTTGAAGGAGTGCCAAACTACCCAGGCGGCGAAGCAGACCAGCGAGCGAACCAGAGTGTGGGAAACCAGCTCGTCTGCATACCAGCAAACATGCCTTCACACCTGCGTGCGTCATAGGGGACCCTGCAAACTACTTCGATGACCAAACGCTATGACGTATGATCGACGCCAGGAGACTCCATTGGACCACGCACCTGCTACGCAACTCGAGGAGCTGTGATTGGGGCGCGCACCATCCCTCGCCTCCTGATTCGTTCCTACACCATCATTGTTTAGTATATAAGACCCGAGTAGTGGGCATTCAAATCAGTCTCATTTGGAGTTGAGAAGGTGAACTTGCAGCTGGAGGAAGACGGGGTGAAGTATTATAATGGGATTGTGACTGTCAGTCAGATTATATAAGTGTGTGTTAAGTGTGTTCGGTGTAAACACGTACGTTTTGTTGGTTAGTGAGATATGTGATTGGGAATTAACGTTAACGCTACTATTATGAACTTAACTATTTGATTGGGAATTAACGTTAACGCTACTATAATGTGCTTAACTATTTTAGTTGACTAACTTGTGGACTAAAGCAACTCTTCAAGTAATTGGGTTATGATAAAAGTAATACTATTGTTTTATATTAAGACTTACGAGTTCTTTCATTTTCTTTTAGTTAAGCTTACATTGCTTAACGGTGCTTAGTACGGTGATACTATTGTCTCATATTAGTAATATCGCCTTAGACTAACATGGCTGTTTTAATGTTACTTCTAGTGATTTCCTAAGCTGAAGAAAATTCTTTTAGCTTCAAAATATTATTTTGCTTTTCATATTATTTGAGTGAGACCTGAATTGAATATATGAAGCGATCCTGTAACTTAATTTACTCATAATCAAAACTCAATGTTACGTGGTTAAGAAATACATTTAACTAATTATTAAATATATATCTAACTTTTTATGTGACTTTGATATTAATCCTGATGATAATAATAATATAATACTATTAACGTAAGACAAGAACCAAGAATAATAACTACATTAAATATAAATAAAAGGACATAATATAAGAAAACTAGCTATTCATTCAAAAGGGTAAGAGACTGAAACATTCTTACCTTAATATTTATCTTTCAAGACTTGATATATAATTAATAGTCCTTCTTTAGATTTAACTTATTCGGTTCATAACCATAGCCTACTAAGCTTCGGTTAAATAATATTTTTTTATAAATACTACATGACTTTAATTAGTTTCAGTATTTTTCCATAATTAAAGAGTATCAGTCAATAAAGGATACCAAGTCCTAAGATCAAAAGGAAAGGAAGCAACAACAGGAACTAAATTTATTAGATTTTACTTTTGTTTTGACTTCAGCTGACTGATACCTTAATATATATCTCTGTGCTATCTATATTCATCAAGTTAACCACTTGAGGATCAAGATACGTAACAATAGACATGACCTCGCAATACTTTATCGAGATAACCAATGGTCCGCTAGAGAATCAGACATTAAAGGCCCCCCCCCCCCCCCCCCCAATGCGCTCCCTAATATCGAGAGAGAAGAACGGCGAGCGGGTTTACTACGACTCCTTACAAACCAGTCTGAATAACCCAAACACAGAATTGGGTCATTACTATTTGGTGGGGGTGGAGAGGACCACCGGTATACAGAAATATGTCGACGTTATCCAATTCAACCGACAACCCGATGAAAGAATAACCATTCCAAAATTAAACGAATTACACTTCATACAACGCAGTCTACCAATAGATACTGTAAAAATAAAATATATTCTTATGGGATTCCTAGAGTATGTACACTACTTTGATCCCACACATCGACACACGACGAGGGATGAACTTATAGAAATATATAGAGAGGCTAGTAAGTTTCCCAACAACTCAGTTTCCATATTACAGTCCATCTCAGATAAATTTGAAGATTTGTCATGAATGTTCATCGTTTCTTATTGGTGGGTGGGGTTGTGTTTATTGCCACTGTGGCCGCCATAGGGGTGGTGATAATGGCAACAATGGTGACAATGGCCAGCCTCGCTATACCATTGTCCATGGCGACGACGGCGGGGGTGATACGTTTCACCAGAATAATATCGGACATTACCTTTCTAGAGAATGGTCTCTATCTCGAACTGGAAGAGAAAAAAATCTTCCTGGAAATTCCCCAATCTCTTACGTTCATATTATCTGCGGAGGATAAAATCATTCTATCCGTTAATCACACACTTTCCTCTCGTGTAAATTATACCATTGTGGAATCAGTCCTATTTGAAACACAATTATTTCCCGGACACCCATATACTATTCAAATTATTCTTAATGCTATTTTCATTATACATAATGCTACTATTGTTTATCAGAGAAGTATCTACAGTATGTTGTCGCCCCTCATATGCTTCAAAGACGCCATCCTAACAAAAAATATCCGATTTCCTTTACATTACATGTTTTTTCCTCGAGCGATATTTGTAGATTACGAATACAATGATAAATTCCCCACAATAATACCCCACGCTAAGTATCCTCTCCCCGATCCCGATATTCGAATTCGCGATGGTCAGGTACTATCTCGAAACGACAAGCACGCATTAAGTTTTACCCAGGTCATAAACATAAACAATCCCTCGGAGATTTATGCCATTCTCAAAACCAAGCGATGGAGAGACGATGACGTTCAGGATATAACCGGATTCGCCCTAACCTATTATACCAATGTGATGGGTAATTTTTTTAACAAGACCTATCACATTGATCCTAAGGGGGAGGATGGCTACATGTTAGTATACAATCACACATTGGACAGTACACCCCCCTTAAATAATATTAGTGTAATTGTTTTTAATAGGGTTAATATTGTGGGCGTGTCGACCCATACTAGTGCCACCCTTACAGATTTTGATAATAAAACACCACCTAGTATAGCTTGGTTTCTTGATCAACCATTTATTGCCATCCTTAGACGCGGTACACATCTTCTTTTGGGTAAGAAAATCTCACCAGACACTTGCGCGAAGGGGGCATTCTCCGGACTATATTTTAGGTCGTCCGGCTTGGACTATACCAATAGATTTTATAGACAAGAGCCCAATAATGGTCGATTCATAGTATATCCAATATTTAACCTGTACGAATTGGCCTTCTATAACTTTAACGGGTAAACAACTTACCGTTGCCGCTTATATACGACCCTACTCCCTCGTCCTTTTTGTCTCTTTCTTTTGTTTTCCCCATTAGATCCCATATCACGGAATTGCACATTTGAGTTACGGCCAGATATCGTTTTTCTGAGCCAGCGGGGTCCAAGAGAATCTTGCCCCACTTGTAAACATTTTGTTGACAGTGACAGTGCTGGTACCATCTCTTTTCATGGCCGAATCGAGGGGCTCGTCTATATATATATATATATATATATATATTTATGGTCAATATAGTAAAAAAATGCCAGTTGGTTCCAACCCCGGTGGGTATTATATAGCCAGTCAGCCAGCCGCGAAAAAGTGCACTGTTGAACATGTTGCAAGCATCTCCTTTATCCCTTATGGACAACCAACCTGTCGTGACCATAGTAGGATCAGTAGCTAACATTTATACTTGTCAAACTTACAAGAATAATACCAGCTGTGTAATTCACGCGTGTTACAAAATCCCAGTGTAAAATGATTGCTATATGTATAGCTTTGAGGCGACCGTAGATAAATCTCGCAAGATTATCGGACAATGTCTCGAGAAGACAAAGGCGGAGGCGAAATTTAATGAAGCTATTCAACGAGGTGAGAAGGGCATGATAGTGAAACTAACTAACGACCACGAAGACATATTGAAAATTAATTTAGGGAATATAATTATCTCCTCGGTCAACAATTGTAATCAATTTAAAATGTTACAGATATTGTTCATCAATTCAAACGGGGGGACTAATTTTGTACTTCCAAATATTGTCATTGAATACAAAAAACCTGATACTCACGTATCCAAAATTGGATTTGATTGTTACTCAAACCAGAATAATTATAAATTATCATTGCAAACAATCGTCAAATCACAACTAATTAGTCATCAGAGAGGGCTGGATGGTATGGTTCATGTAGCGGCAAAGATGGAAAATGTGGTGAAGGGGGATGCAAGCTTTCTATGGAATGGGAAATACCCGAGCCGCCAATTCCCACCTGAAGGACGATGTAATTATGATTACTGGTGTACTCGACCTATTATCTCAGGAACCAAGTGAAATGCAACTCGTGGTTGATTGTTCAGGGAGTATGGCTAAATGTAAAATTAAGATGGCGAGGAAGTGTGCCATGCAGTGGTTGAATACGCTAAATGACAATGTATGTGAGAGGTTTAATATATTTGCTTTTGGTAATGAATACAAGTTCTTATTTCCCACAATCTCAGAAGGTTAATTCTGATAATATTGAATTGGCTCAATATTTTATCTGTGGTTTAGATGCCGACATGGGCGATACCAATAATAAGGATGCCATTACATGTGGCATTTTTTAATGCACACCTCCCTAAAAAGGTGTTGATAATTACAGACGCCCTTGTAGAAAATGGGACGGAGGTAAAGGCGAATTTTTCTTGATCCATGAACCCGGAATCTCAAATATTTATCGTTGGTATAGGTGTGATGGTGTTTCTGCCAACCTTATCAGAAGTTTGGCCCTAAACCATAATGGAGATAATATTCTAGTAAAATGTCAAGAAAATGTGAGTACAAAAAATACAACATTTCATGGGGAAAATTATTCATCCTCGTGTGGAAAATAGTGGGGTTAATATAAACACGGACAATTATAGGTTGGATGAGGTGCTTTATTGGGGTCAAGCGTTTACACTATTTCTCAGGGTTCCCCCCAATAACGTGACAGATTATACTACGGCTAGTATATCATAATGACAATATAATTTGCGGTCCGGCTCCGGTGGGTAAAGTTGAAGGAGCTAGTCTTCATCAGATGGCCGCTAAGGAAACGATTGATGAACTACAATCGTCAAAGAGCCCGGGTATTATCGGAATGCAAGATTGTTTAGATGTGAATAAAAAGATTGTAAATTTGAGCGAGGCGGGTGGTATGGTCTCTCAGTTAACTTGTCATATTGCTACGGGTTGATTTTGTTTATATAAACACCCAATAATGATGAAGGATGTGGTGTTACCTTTTTTGTTAATGGTATCGTATTTGCAATTTCTGAAGGCGAACCATTTTGTTCTATAGTAATATTACTTGTATCTGCTAGGGTTAGTTTCGTTGTACCGTGTGTAATTGTCTTATGGGCCAGATATTCCAAGCTTATATTTGCGTCTAATATGGGAATAGTCTCATAGTATGCTAGTGAACATATATTCATCAAATCGAGTCTATCCTTTTTGGATAATTTATTAGCATGTTCCCTTGAAAAATACTTCAAAACTCTTATTAGGGGATTTTTTTCATAGGGTGATACCTTTGCTAGCTCCTCGAGACAATCGTGCTGTTCCATTTTAGTGTACTAAAAATTCTGAGTGCTAAAGAGAGTATATATATATATATATTTTAAATTTTAAATAAATCATTGGACAGGATATCATTTGATGAAAATATATCAACACATGGGGTATATAATCCCCGTAATGAATTCCAAGTCAAAATATTTAAATTTGTATTATCAGGCATGTTATGTATAGGTAGTTTGAATATATGAAAAAGTGGATTTTTTTTGCCTGTGTTAGCAAAATTGAGAATTTGTTGATATACCATACACATGAGTATGGAAAGAATCCTAGTTGGATCGGATATATTTGTGGGTCGTGTGGCAGGTTTAATCTGTCCAAATCTTAACCTTTACATTTTTAACCTCTAACCTAATCTCTTAAATATTTATTTACTGACCCTTTTTTATTTAGAGCCATACATACCTCCATCTGCACGGTGTGGTAATTTTTGTTTTACAATAAAATGTATTTAACCAGAAAACTCGTTTCGTTTCAATCTTGACTCCTCTTTGTAGTGTCGACTCGTCTTTTGATACCTATAGTACCGGATCGAATGGGTCACGCCATCGGTCTTCTTATCCATCTCAGGTCGAAAACGAAGCCCCACCCTGGGGTTTCTCTTTCAGTTCCCCCGACGGGATTCCCAGTTCTTGACACAGGCACTTCACCTATACACACATAAATATGTGTTTAGGAATTTCCCAAGATTAATATGACTACATATCCCACTTTGGATATAGGATACTTGTATTATCAAAAATATCCTAAATATTTTATCAATAAATTATATGATTTAGTTAGAGCTGAAAACTTATTACATCAATTTGAGGTAGTTTTGATTGGAAATGAGTCAGTGAGGAGCTGTATGCTTTAATTTGGCGGCCCAAAATGAGTTTGGTAATAAATCAGCAGAGGAACTAAGCCAATTATTTCGGGATATTGAAATTATAAATACGAAACAGAAACAGAGTTTCTTTGAATGAACTATGAAATTGTATTCGTGGTCCAACTGGAATCTCATATGATGGAGCTAAGATCATCAAAATCCGACTCAATAGTTAAAGATCCCGACAACACACTAGTATATCGAGCCTCACAGTTTAGGCCGTTCATGAATACGGGCCCCCGCCTATTACAATCGCTCACGGTGGAGAAGGACACTATCGATGAAAGAGATTTTAATGTTGAAAACTTTAAAGATCACCCAGGGAAGTGCATCCCATAAAATGATTCTTAATATATATTTACTGACAAAATCGTATAAACATATTTAAAGGTGGTTTGATGATATTCTACATGATATAAACAGATTGGCAGCTTTCATTATATTTTCCAACAATGGGGTAATAATAACCCCTTAGACATAGATGCCCAGAAACCTTTCCTGGACGAAGACGAGTCAAGAGGTTGTTGAAACGAAACGAGTTTTCTGGTTAAGTAAAGTTTATTGTAAAACAAAAAATCATACCACAGATGTAGGTATATCAACGGGGTTGTATATATATATATAAACCCAAAGCGGCCAAATAATATATTGACCCTTACATTTCCTTAACATTTTCTTATACCATTTAGGGGCCGACCTAATTTGTCTTGTTTTGGCATGGGGGCTATATACCATATTATTAAGTAATTCCATTATATTATTATTTTCTAGCAAATTAAAAACATAATTAGGATAAGACTCATTATAGTCTTTACCCAATAAACCACTATACATACTATGCATTTTAACCTTACCCTTTGAATTTGAAATAGTTAAATCTATATAGTTATTATTAAATGCATAAAAGGGAAGCTATGGAAAGATCAATTAAATCACTGCAAGATTTAATACAATACAAAGATGCTTCAATACAGTTACTCTAAACAACAATAAACTCTTCACTCCTATCTGAAAGAAAGTGAAGTATAGTCCTACAGCATAGACCTGGAAACTCTGAAGAAAGTCTGATGCTCATAAGATGCTCGTATCTTAAATTATATAAAGGCAGGAGGCAGGACACCACAGGTGTAGACTGAATACACTAAAAGATAGGACATATAATGTTAACTGACACGAGAATACTATAAATGCGCAACGGTAGTAATGCTCGACACTAAAAGAAGTACTTCCTCATCAACGAAACAGTCTGCTATGGTTGTGCGGCTCAGCAACAACCTAGACTAATAAATGCTGGGAATAATAATGCGTACATATCAAAGAACTTATATTAAATACTAACAAGTGTCTACTCAATTAATTATGTCTAGCTGGGATACTCTAGGTAAGGAACTGGGGTTGAGCAAGACAGGCTCATAGCCTAGCGATGTCCTTAAGACTGCATCCTTTAAGTTACGTTAATTGACTGGGGTGCTCATTGATAGATCCAGATCACAAGTACTGTATCTGGTTCTATCCTGGCGACCCTCAAAAGACAAGCAAAGAGGCAGCAAAGTGTGGAACTGGAACAGGCCAAAGCCCTCAGTCAACACAATGCTGCACTCGCAAAAGACGCAGCCGAAAAGACAACCTAGGCTACCACAGGACCGGTCGAAGTCGTGTAGGTATAAACAAACCATTCACACATCGGAGACAACGACTACTTTAACCTTATCTCAGTCTAGCATTAAATAAAAGAGCAGAACACTAAATCAATAATGGAGACACACACAGAGTTCTTAACCTCTACTAACTAAGAACCCTCAATCCTATTCTAAGTACATGTAAATATCTCGGAGGATGGCGCATGTAATAAAATGGGCCGGCTATGGAAACCGTATGCAGAACCCAAGGGTATAAGTAATTGAATAAAGGTGAGGAGCAATGGAAAAGAAGGTCAGAGAGAGAGACAGTGGTAAAGGGGGTGATTGGGAGAGAGTATGCAAAGGGATGTTAGAAGCATGCATGCTAAGCCTGTCCTGAGTAGGGCAGCTCTTGGGAACCCTCCTGGAGGAGGTTAGTTACACAGGAGCCCACAAGGGCGCGATGGTCGGCCAATCATGGGCCGAGACGTCACAAGGCAGCAGGCCCCTAGGACGCGCCAGGAGCCACCAGCCAATCAAAGGCGAGGGAAATCCCGCGCGAGCGGGAAAACTCCTCCGAGCGAGGCAGCACATACATACACACGCACATATTACCACCACGCTCTCGCCTCTCTCTCTCTCTCCTTAACTCTACACAATGCATCTTATATTCTATTAATGATATAAAATACTTCCCGTTGTCACAGACAAAAACAAAGACCACCACTGGACTGTCTGTGACAATGCGAGTACTAGGAAAGAAAGAACAACATTCTTGGATAACTGTAGCCCATTTCGATGTCCCTGGCGAGCGCTAGTGGCTAACGAGAGGCGATTCTGCCAATGCTGGTAGACGTCACACCCCGCCCAAGATATGGGACGCTCAACATTAGGCGAACACCATATCTGACAAGGCAGAATGCCGACAAGACCCGACACACCTAGCCACTCCACCAGAAATGAAATGCAAAGCTCAATCATAAATAAAACAACATATTAGCATAAAGAAAATCTTATAACCCCTCCCAAACACAAAAGTATAATTTTAGCCTGCTATGCTCCCTGAGCGAGCTTCACAGAGCCCAGCCTACTAAGTGAAAGACAGGTTCAACTTAGGACTTTAGCTATAACACTGGCAACTTACAATTAACTATCAAAAAGAAAGAGTTTTTATGTGATTTTTTTTATTAAATTTTAATGTTGTTTTTGACGGCTGCTCTACAGGGGCAAGCCTGATTTTTCTCCACTCTCAACACACACTGACTGAACGGCGAGGGTTCTCCTGCAAACATACCCTCCTGTGACAAACAATCAGCCAAAACATTATCAGTGCCCTTAACATGCCACACATCCAACTTGTGTTCCGGCAGCAAAACAACACCTGACACTGATAAACTGCCCAGTTCATCACAAGACTGGCACTTCTCTTCGCGCCATCCAGCATCGGGGCCTGCCAATAACCTTTCACTAGTTCTACCTTCGTGATGAGCGAGGCAGCCCCGATGCGGTCTATGGTGTCGTCAACTCTAGGTAATGGATAGGTGTCTGTCAGGGATAATGCTTCCACACTCTTGCAATCACCATACACACAGATCTTGCCACTCAACTCAGGTTGCAAACTCACTGGCAACGACCACTCACGATATCCTTTATCCCTCAGACCCTTTATCCACATGTAGTCTAGCTCTGCTTTCACGACAGACTGTTGAGCAGGATTTATACGGTAGGGAACTAACTTGAGCCTTGCACTGTCTCCAGCCTCCATGTCGGATTCTACCCCGTACATCAGGCCTGGAGAAGCAACAAACATGCGGATGTACTGCCACAGCCTAGTAAACAATATCTCTTGGCGCTCAGGAACAAGAGGTTGCAACTTATCTCGAAGAACAACATGCCTAGTACCCTCCCACAACCCCGCCGAGACCGCAGCTTCTAAACTAAAGTCTCCCTCCTTCTCCACCTTCGTCCCTAGAACAGCCATGTCATGCGAGGGACAATCAGTACCACCTGTGCAGTCACTCCCATAGTTCATAATTGCTAAGGCTTCCCCGCCGATACCGTACATGCGCACCCCCGCATTCCTTGCGACTACATCTGCCTGTGCAGCATCACCTCCTTCAGCGACATGGCCAGATACAGTTGGTCTATGGTAGGGCTGTTGCATTCGACTAGAGCAGCATTGGGAGGCTATACGACGACCAGGCACATCCACTCCACAGCCAACCTCACCAATCTGCTCAATGTCCTCATTCTGACCACCACCCTTGGCAGCCATGGGTCGACCCTGACCTGACAACCATGCCAAAGCCTAGTCGCCCACCTTGAACCACCGAAACAACGAGGCTAACGGTCTACTCACACTCAAGTGACCTGCCAGCGGAACATCGTGCACCGCATGAGTTGTGAAGCTTGGGTGCTCGGCACGACTAGTGGGTTATGAACCGAGCTGGTGCTGGAGCGCTGCACACTGCTGCTCAGGCAGGTGTTCTAGCGCTTCCACAGCCACCAGACTCGTGTCCCCCGCCCACTGCTCCGCCGAGACATGACAATCCCAACTCTCCTCCACCTGTGCCGCACTGCCCCCCTCTCCTTCTCCACCTTGGCCGCTGCAGACCAACACAGGGACAGTAGGCTGCTCAGGTGGTTGCCTCACAAACTCCTTTAACAGGTTCACATGACATGTTTCCCCGTCCTCGTGCTCAATAGCCCCGTTCCCACAACTCTCCTCCACCTGGGAACTACTCTGTCACGGAGTGCCATCACGCCCAACCATGTCACTAGGGGTGACAGGTTCTGGGGCCACTCCGGAGCTCACCTCTGGGTCAAGTACTAAGTCGCTAAGAAGAGCCGGTGGGTCAAAACTCACAAAACTACTCCCAACTTTAGCTTTCTCCTTCCGACCGTTCCTCCGCTGGTCTAGAGACTGAGGAATAGGCTGTGACACCTTAGATGCACGAGATCGGGTGTCAACACACGCCCTCTGCGGTGATTGACACCTCTTGACCAACTCCTGCCCCTCCCTACTCACGTCGGCCGCCCTCTCGGCACCGACTAAGGGTGGAACCTGAGAAGCAGGTACCACAAAGTCGCTGCCGAGAAGAAGGTCGACGCCCTCTACTGGCAGTTTCTCCACGATTCCAACATCCATCTCTCGTGTCACACCATCAACCTCCAGCTCCACTTGAACCAACGGGTATGACCTTGTATCATTAATACCCTGCACCACAACCACCCGTGCTGCGTTTATAGGTTTGCCTGTAAAGTTTTTCATCAGAGTCTGGGATGCACCTGTATCACACAACAACTCCAACCCATGCTTGCAACCAGCCCAACTCACGCAGCCACGCCCTCTATGGTCGCAAAAAGCATCCCGGACAGGTTTCGAGCCTTCCGGACACTCCTTCACTGGCTGTGCCCCCGCATCTCACATATCACCCAGGGTAAATGCAGAAGACCTCAGAGACACCCCAATGTTGCTAGCCAAAGACACGACTGCTGTAGGTTGGTTACTAGGGCAGGAACGTGCAAAATGCCCCTTGTTATGACACTTAAAACACTCTACTTCACCCTTGGACTTCCCCTGAGAGGGGGAAGGGCCCTGACCTTCCTTAAACGGGACAGTTTTAGGTTTGTGATCAAAATTGGTATCATTGCTCTTACTTTCGTTATTAAAGGTTGTATCACTGCCTCGGGGGGAGGGGGGTGGGGGGGGTTGGTGGAGTGTTGTGCCCCGTGTTAACTGCATCGGTCCGTTGTGCAGACCCGCACCCACGAATCAGCGACATTCTCAGGTCAGCCAACTCAGCTGCCTTTTGTAGAGTTTTAGGCTGTTTCTCTTTGAGGTTCAAAGTCAGGTCGCCGCCTGTGCATTTGAAAAATTGCTCTAGAAGGACTAACTGCTCAAGCTCCTCGAACGTCGTCACCTTCTCTGACCTCAGCCAATTTCTCAATGCATCAGCCAGTTCCCGGGCATGTTCTAGAAAAGTGCACTCACGACCCTTCGTAACACCTCGAAACTTCAACCTATATGTCTCTGGTTGTAACTCGTACGCCCGCAGAACAGCTTCCTTCAGTACCTCATAATCGATGCAAGACTCCAAGGGCAACGCATCATATGCCTTGAGTCCTTTGCCAACCAACCTAGAGGAAACAAGGGCTGCCCACTTAACCTCGGGCCATTGGTGCTCCCGGCACTTCTTCTCAAAAACGCAGGAAAAATTAGGTGACACCCGACTCGTCAAATGCAGGGACTAACTTAAGAAGGTGCGATAAAGACTGATCAAGACCTCGATTCCCAGAACCGAGACGCTGCCCTGTCGACTTCACCCGAGACTTCTCAAGATCTCTGTCTGCACAGTACTTCGTAGCCTCAACCTGAAGCTCAGCCTCACGTATGGCCTTTCTCTCCTCAGCCTCAACCTCTCGCTGCCGTTGCTGAATCTTAGCCATCTCAAGCTGGAAGAGCATATCAGCAGTTAAACCTTGAGGAGGAGGAGATGCAACAATTGGAGACCCATCCCAGTGACAAACCACGCTGCCAGTGACTATCGGCCTGCGGGAACATACCCGGCTCCGGAGCCTGAGGGGGCGCCATGGTAGGAGTCGAGTGGAATGGGGGCTGGGCCGAAGGTGCCCCAGCTCCCGCTCCACCCGAAGCCCCACGCACCCCACCGAGCACACAGGCCACCAGGTCACCTCTCGTCCTGCTGCTAGTGCCCACATGCCCCATGACCGTGGCCAAACACTGGAGACCATACCGATCAATCTCCGACACCCGGTCAACAGTAATAGGCATCTCCAGAAACTCCCTTGCATCCTCCTCACTAGTTACTACTCTAATGCCTTCTAACAAACCCCGCTGCTGCACCTCAGAGTCTGCTTCCCGTACTGTGTCCTCACTGTGCATTGATCCGTCGTTCGACATAGTGTCCACCGAAAATTCTCAACGTTTATAAAAAAAAGGAGTACCTAAACTCTCATGTAGCACTATTCACTCAAAAAATGCTCGAAGACAACTCAAGTGCTATACTACGTTGCCAAAAAAAATGTCCATGTGTCCAAAATATTCCTCAAAAAACAAATGTCCAACAATCCTGCAATTATTTCTTAGTTCATTCGGTATGACGACTAAGATAAGATACTAGGTAAGGTCGCCATTTGTTACGACCGGGGCTACGAACAAAACAAGGGCACTTAATGATTGGACTAGTAATAGGGCACTATGCAACAACGGTACGCTAGATCCAAACCCTCGAACTTATATGCCGGCGAACAAAAACACCTATACCCTCCAGAGTTAATCTACGATAACGGGGTATCCTTAACTGGGCATAAATGTACTCTACTTCAGGCTAACCCACACTGATATAGCCTGATAACAAACAAGATGCAAGTTACGTTAAAATGCATAAAAGGGAAGCTATGGAAAGATCAATTAAATCACTGCAAGATTTAATACAATAAAAAGATGCTTCAACACAGTTACTCTAAACAACAATAAACTCTTCACTCCTATCTGAAAGAAAGTGAAGTATAGTCCTACAGCATAGACCTGGAAACTTCTGAAGAAAGTCTGATGCTCATAAGATGCTTGTATCTTAAATTATATAAAGGCAGGAGGCAGGACACCACACGTGTAGACTGAATACACTAAAAGATAGGACATATAATGTTAACTGACATGAGTACTATAAATGCGCAACGGTAGTAATGCTCGACACTAAAAGAAGTACTTCCTCATCAACGAAACAGTCTGCTATGGTTGTGCGGCTCAGCAACAACCTAGACTAATAAATGCTGGGAATAATAATGCGTACATATCAAAGAGCTTATATTAAATACTAACAAGTGTCTACTCAATTAATAATGTCTAGCTGGGATACTCTAGGTAAGGAACTGGGGTTGAGCAAGACAGGCTCGTAGCCTAGCGATGTCCTTAAGACTGCATCCTTTAAGTTACGTTAATTGACTGGGGTGCTCTCTTGATAGATCCAGATCACAAGTATCTGGTTCTATCCTGGCGACCCTCAAAGGACAAGCAAAGAGGCAGCAAAGTGTGGAACTGGAACAGGCCAAAGCCCTCAGTCAACACAATGCTGCACTCGCAAAAGACGCAGCCGAAAAGACAACCTAGGCTACCACAGGACCGGTCGAAGTTGTGTAGGTATAAACAAACCATACACACATCGGAGACAACGACTACAGTAACCTTATCCCAGTCTAGCATTAAATAAAAGAGCAGAACACTAAATCAATAATGGAGACACACACAGAGTTCTTAACCTCTACTAACTAAGAACCCTCAATCCTCTTCTAAGTACATGTAAATATCTCGGAGGATGGCGCATGCAATACAATGGGCCGGCTATGGAAACCGTATGCAGAACCCAAGGGGATAAGTAATTAAATAAATGTGAGGAGCAATGGAAAAGAAGAAGGTCAGAGAGAGAGACAGTGGTAAAGGGGGTGATCGGAAGAGAGTATGCAAAGGGATGTTAGAAGCATGCACACCAAGCCTGTCCTGAGGAGGGCAGCTCCTGGGAACCCTCCTGGAGGAGGTTAGTTACACAGGAGCCCACAAGGGCGCGATGGTCGGCCAATCACGGGCCGAGACGTCACACGGCAGCAGGCCCCTAGGACGCGCCAGGAGCCACCAGCCAATCAAAGGAGAGGGAAAGCCCGCGCGAGCGGGAAAACTCCTCCGAGCGAGGCAGCACATACATACACACGCACATATTACCACCACGCTCTCGCCTCTCTCTCTCTCTCCTTAACTCTACACAATGCATCTTATATTCTATTAATGATATAAAATACTTCCGTTGTCACAGACGAAAACAAAGACCACCACTGGACTGTCTGTGACAATGCGAGTACTAGGAAAGAAAGAACAACATTCTCAGATAACTGTAGCCCATTTCGATGTCCCTGGCGAGCGCTAGTGGCTAACGAGAGGCGATTCTACCAACGCTGGTAGACGTCACACCCCGCCCAAGATATGGAACGCTCAACATTAGGCGAGCACCATATCTGACAAGGCAGAATGCCGACAAGACCCGCCACACCTAGCCACTCCACCAGAAATGAAATGCAAAGCTCAATCATAAATAAAACAACATATTAGCATAAAGAAAATCTTATAACCCCTCCCAAACACAATAGTATAATTTTAGCCTGCTATGCTCCCTGAGCGAGCTTCACAGAGCCCAGCCTACTAAGTGAAAGACAGGTTCAACTTAGGACTTTAGCTATAACACTGGAAACTTACAATTAACTAACAAAAAGAAAGAGTTTTTATGTGATTTTTGTATTTAATTTTAATGTTGTTTTTGACGGCTGCTCTACAGGGGCAAGCCTGATTTTTCTCCACTCTCAACACACACTGATTGAACGGCGAGGGTTCTCCTGCAAACATACCCTCCCGTGACAAACCATCAGCCAAAACATTATCAGTGCCCTTAACATGCCACACATCCAACTTGTGTTCCGGCAGCAAAACAACACCTGACACTGATAAACTGCCCAGTTCATCACAAGACTGGCACTTCTCTTCGCGTTTTCCGGGAACGGGGCCTGCCAATAACCTTTCACTAGTTCTACCTTCGTGATGAGCGAGGCAGCCCCGATGCGGTCTATGGTGTCGTCAACTCTAGGTAATGGATAGGTGTCTGTCAGGAATAATGCTTCCACACTCTTGCAATCACCATACACACGGATCTTGCCACTCAACTCAGGTTGCAAACTCACTGGCAACGACCACTCACGATATCCTTTATCCCTCAGACCCTTTATCCACATGTAGTCTAGCTCTGCTTTCACGACAGACTGTTGAGCAGGATTTATACGGTAGGGAACTAACTTGAGCCTTGCACTGTCTCCAGCCTCCATGTCGGATTCTACCCCGTACATCAGGCCTGGAGAAGCAACAAACATGCGGATGTACTGCCACAGCCTAGTAAACAACATCTCTTGGCACTCAGGAACAAGAGGTTGCAACTCATCTCGAAGAACAACATGCCTAGTACGCTCCCACAACCCAGCCGAGACCGCAGCTTCTAAACTAAAGTCTCCCTCCTTCTCCACCTTCGCCCCTAGAACAGCCAGGTCATGAGAGGGACAATCAGTACCACCTGTGCAGTCACTCCCATAGTTCATAATTGTTAAGGCTTCCCCGCCGATACCGTACATGCGTACCCCCGCATTCCTTGCGACTACATCTGCCTGCGCAGCATCACCGCCTTCAGCGACATGGCCAGATACAGTCGGTCTATGGTAGGGCTGTTGCATTCGACTAGAGCAGCATTGGGAGGCTATACGACGACCGAGCACATCCACTCCACAGCCAACCTCACCAATCTGCTCAATGTCCTCATTCTGACCACCACCCTTGGCAGCCATAGGTCGACCCTGACCTGACAACCATGCCAAAGCCTCGTCGCCCACCTTGAACCACCGAAACAACGAGGCTAACGGTCTACTCACACTCAAGTGACCTGACAGCGGAACGTCATGCACCGCATGAGTTGTGAAGCTTGGGTGCTCGGCACGACCAGTGGGGTATGAACCGAGCTGGTGCTGGAGTGCTGCACACTGCTGCTCAGGTAGGTGCTCTAGCGCTTCCACAGCCACCAGACTCGTGTCCCCCCCCACTGCTCCGCCGAGACATGACAATCCCAACTCTCCTCCACCTGTGCCCCACTGCCCCCCTCTCCTTCTCCACCTCGGCCGCTGCAGACCAACGCAGGGACAGTAGGCTGCTCAGGTGGTTGCCTCACAAACTCCTTTAACAGGTTCACATGACATGTTTCCCCGTCCTCGTGCTCAATAGCCCCGTTCCCACAACTCTCCTCCACCTGGGAACTACTCTGTCGCGGAGTGCCATCACGCCCAACCATGTCACTAGGGGTTACAGGTTCTGGGGCCACTCCAGAGTTCACCTCTGGGTCAAGTACTAAGTCGCTAAGAAGAGCCGCTGGGTCAAAACTCACAAAACTACTCCCAACTTTAGCTTTCTCCTTCCGACCGTTCCTCCGCTGGTCTAGAGACTGAGGAATAGGCTGTGACACCTTAGATGCACGAGATCGGGTGTCAACACACGCCCTCTGCTGTGATTGACACCTCTCGACCAACTCCTGCCCCTCCCTACTCACGTCGGCCGCCCTCTCAGCACCGACTAAGGGTGGAACCTCAGAAGCAGGTACCGCAAAGTCGTTGCCGAGAAGAAGGTCGACGCCCTCTACTGGCAGTTTCTCCACGATTCCAACATCCAACTCTCGTGTCACACCATCAACCTCCAGCTCCACTCGAACCAACGGGTATGACCTTGTAGCATTAATACCCTGCACCACAACCACCCGTGCCGCGTTTATAGGTTTGCCTGTAAAGTTTTTCATCAGAGTCTGGGATGCACCTGTATCACGCAACAACTCCAACCCATGCTTGCAACCAGCCCAACTCACGCAGCCACGCCCTCTATGGTCGCAAAAAGCATCCCGGACAGGTTTCGAGCCTTCCGGACACTCCATCACTGGCTATGCCCCCGCATCTGACATATCACCCCGGGTAAATGCAGAAGACCTCAGAGACAACCCAATGTTGCTCGCCAAAGACACGACTGCTGTAGGTTGGTTACTAGGGCAGGAACTTGCAAAATGCACCTTGTTATGACACTTAAAACACTCTACTTCACCCTTGGACTTCCCCTGAGATGGGGAAGGGCCCTGACCTATCTTAAACGGGACGGTTTTAGGTTTGTGATCAAAATTGGTATCATTGCTCTTACTTTCGTTATTATAGGTTGTATCACTGACTCGGGGGGGTGGAGTGTTGCACCCCATGTTAACTGCATTGGTCCGTTGTGCAGACCCGCACCCACGAATCAGCGACATTCTCAGGTCAGCCAACTCAGCTGCCTTTTGTAGAGTTTTAGGCTGTTTCTCTTTGAGGTTCAAAGTCAGGTCGCCGCCTGTGCATTTGAAAAATTGCTCTAGAAGGACTAACTGCTCAAGCTCCTCGAACGTTGTCACCTTCTCTGACCTCAGCCAATATCTCAATGCATCAGCCAGTTCCCGGGCATGTTCTAGAAAAGTGCACTCACGACCCTTCGTAACACCCCGAAACTTCAACCTATATGTCTCTCGTTGTAACTCGTACGCCCGCAGAACAGCTTCGATAACAGCTTGCATAATCGATGCAAGACTCCAAGGGCAACGCATCATATGCCTTGAGTCCTTTGCCAACCAACCTAGAGGAAACAAGGGCTGCCCACTTAACCTCGGGCCATTGGTGCTCCCGGCACTTCTTCTCAAAACGCAGGAAAAATTAGGTGACACCCGACTCGTCAAATGCAGGGACTAACTTAAGAAGGTGCGATAAAGACTGATCAAGACCTCCATTCCCAGAACCGAGACGCTGTCCTGTCGACTCCACCCGAGACTTCTCTAGATCTCTGTCTGCACAGTACTTCGTAGCCTCAACCTGAAGCTCAGCCTCACGTATGGCCTTTCTCTCCTCAGAATCAACCTCTCGCTGCCTTTGCTGAATCTTAGCCATCTCAAGCTGGAAGAGCATATCAACAGTTAAACCTTGAGGAGGAGGAGACGCAACAATTGGAGACCCACCCAGTGACAAACCACGCTGCCAGTGACTATTGTCCTGTGGGAACGTACCCGGCTCCGGAGCCCGAGGGGGCGCCATGGTAGGAGTCGAGTGGAATGGGGCCTGGGCCGAAGGTGCCCCAGCTCCCGCTCCACCCGAAGCCCCACGCACCCCGCCGAGCACACAGGCCACCAGGTCACCTCTCGTCATGCTGCTAGTGCCCACATTCCCCATGACCATGGCCAAACACTGGAGACCATACCGATCAATCTCCGACACCCGGTCAACAGTAATAGGCATCTCCAGAAACTCCCTTGTATCCTCCTCACTAGTTACTACTCTAATGCCTTCTAACAAACCCCGCTGCTGCACCTCAGAGTCTGCTTCCTGTAGTGTGTCCTCACTGTGCATTGATCCGTCGTTCGACATAGTGTCCACCGAAAATTCTCAACGTTTATAAAAAAAAGGAGTACCTAAACTCTCATGTAGCACTATTCACTCAAAAAATGCTCGAAGACAACTCAAGTGCTATACTACGTTGCCAAAAAAAAATTCCACGTGTCCAAAATATTCCTCAAAAAACAAATGTCCAACAATCCTGCAATTATTTCTTAGTTCATTCGGTATGACGTGTGACGCTTCTGCATAGTAGCTACGTGTGGGCATGCCTGCGCGTCGGCTGCCCAGCCGTTTAGATACCGTCTGGCGGCAACCGGCCGGCCGGCTTTTCCTTAGACAATGTAACTAATGTCTGGGATATTCTTATGTTGTTTCACAGCTTGTAGCTGCCCTTATTCTTAACCAACGCATCTTAGTATATTTTATTCTCGATAGTTGATTGTTTCATTATAATATATAAGATGTAAGTCTAGTGAGAGTGGGAGGAGACGAGCGGGAGAGAGAGACCGGCTGGGGGACGTTGCTTCGCGCGGAGAGTCCAGCTTGGGACGAGCCTGATGTTGCCATATGCATTTGATCGCAACGTTAGGCTTAGTTTCGACTCACGCACGGGGTAGACGATTTTGACCCGGCAACTGTGTTGAGTGTTGCCAAGCCTGGGATGTATTCTGCATGCCTAGGGTGGGGTCCAGACAGATTCAAGACTCAGAGCTCACCTCACTGTCGTACCCTTCGGACCCCCTTGATATCTATCCCTCTCAACCCCACTTAGAAGCTTTCTCTCCTACTTTGTATACCTTCCTTCCACTACTTCACCAATCTATTTAATTATCCCCTCCCCTTGATAGACCTTATATCTATTATTGTATTAACGACGAGCTCTCAGATAACTAGATAGGATTTTGGGCCTTATGCAGAGATGTAATTGTTAATGAGACCTAGGAAGCTTTTTTGTTGTCTCATATTTGGTGGTTTCATGCTTGCTAGTGTGTTCTTTTGTCAGGTTAGCAGGGGCTAGACCGGAGGGGAGGCTTTTTGCGATCCTTTAAGTAAAGTCTGCTGGTGCGAGTCCTGTGGACCCGCACGACTTTACTAGGATACCCGTGGGAGTCTGGGGGCATTTTCTTGTCTGTGTCCCTGTGTGTCTAGTGTTGTGTTGTGTGAGGGCCCTTGCCTAGTCCACTCAGCACTGCGCTAGCACATCTTGCTTTTGTTTTAGGGTCGCCAGGAGAGAGTCAGATACTAGCGATCTGAGTCTCTCAAGAGAGCACCCTTTCAATTAGAGTAATTTGGCGCACAGACCTGGGAACGTCCCTAGGCTAGAGCAGGTGGCTCAGCCCGGGTATCCGAAGCCTATATCCTTCCAGCTAGACCTCTGCCACCTGGCAGATTAACAGCTAGGGGTTTATTATTTCTGTATGCTTGTTATTGTGCCACAGTTTACCGTTTTTGTGAGCATTGTGAGTCAGGGTGTGGCTTAGAGACTCTGTCCGAGCAGGTATGCCTGACTAAGAGTGAGTTCAGGAGCACCAGCAAACCCTATTAGGTTCCCCACTAACTCTGGCAGCAATCCCACCAGCACTTCAAGTTAAAAAGGAGGAGCTTCAACGTCTCGTGAGTCGCCTGATACACATCGATGCCCACTCAGCTCTGGCCCTGCTCAAGAACTGTTTCTCCATCCCAAAACTCCAATACCTCCTGCGCACATCGATGACTTACACGAACAATGGTGGCCTCCAAGAATTAGACAGCATAATCCGAGAAGCAGTGACCAGCATCACCAACATGGAATTTAAAGAACGGGCCTGGACACAAGCCACCCTTCCTGTCCGCCTTGGGGGCTTGGGCATACGGAAAGCCTCAGATATTGCCTCCCCAGCCTTTATCTCTTCCCTCATCGCGACCAACGACCTTGTAGTGTCCATCCTTCCTTCTCAACCCGGAATGACACTTAATGGGGACGTAACAGCAGCGATTAACACCTGGAAGGGAAGTACAGGAGTAGAGGAGGAGCCTCAGGGTACCTCCAGGAGCAAGCAGAAAGCGTGGGATACCATCTCGGCGAAGAAAACTCAAGAAAATCTCCTAACCAATGCAGACCAGGTTGCAAAAGCACGCCTCCAGGCAGCCGCCCGTTCGGAGAGTGGCTTGTGGTTACACGCCATCCCCATCCCACCTCTTGGAACTCACTTGGATGCTGAAGCGCTCCGGGTTGCCATCGCGCTCAGAGTGGGTGCGGCAGTTTGTCACCCACAAACTTGCAAGTGTGGTGGGGGGATGGATGCTCAAGGTCACCATGCCTTGTCATGTAATTACAACGCAGGCCGCCTGCCAAGACACTCTGCACTAAATGATGTCATAAAACGGGCCCTGCAGAGTGCTAAACGTGCATCAATCCTCGAACCACATGGACTTCACAGAGAAGACGGCAAACGGCCAGATGGGATGACCACTTTCCCTTACAAGAATGGCCGGTGCCTCGTGTGGGATGCCACATGTGTTGACACTTTCTCCACAACCAACATCGCCAGAAACGCCGACGAAGCAGGTGAAGCCGCCCGGATAGCAGAAAATAAAAAGCGAGAAAAATATCAAGCCATCGCCAGAAATCATCAGTTCGAGCCCCTGGCATTCGAAACTTCAGGAGTCTTCGGCCCTACCACCCTTAAGATGGTGAATGAAATAGGCTGTAAAATCAGAGAAGTTTCAGGAGAACCCCGGGAAACCCTCTGGCTCAAGCAAAGACTAGGGATGGCTATCCTCCGGGGCAATGCCACCAGCGTCATGAGCTCAGTTCGACAGGACTGGGTCATGCCACTGTGTGAGGCCCGGGCAGGAGTGGTTTATCCATAGTCTTTCCACAGTAGGGTAAAACAAAACATAAACTTTATTTGTATGTAACATGTGTGATGCACATAAATAAAAGGGGATGTGTCGGATGGTTGAAAGCCACAGTTGCTCGCGCGTTTGGGGCTAGCAACACGTATTATGAAAAACATGTATCCTCCTTCATTCACTGTCCCCCCCTTCACTCACTCAACCCCACAATTTGCCGGAGGATAACAGGTTTCCACAATACGTAGACGGAGGTCTTTTAAAACAAAAAAGAGTGAGAAGCACACCTGTATGTGGTTATGTTGCGAGTTGCTGCCTTTATTTAATTATACCTATGCCATTATACACTGTATGGCCTATCACTAGTATTTATTCCTGCTTATGAGTTAAGAGTTCTCTAAATCCGTAACGTACTTTCTTTGCTAACCATCAGATCCTACAGTAGCCGCGCGGCTATGCAGTTTAGAAACCTGCATCTTGTCTACCTGTACGATTTTTTGAGGACTGTTTGCTTTCACCTTCTTTCACGCAGGGGTGATTAGTTGTATTAATTAACGTAACGTTAAATGTACTTTCTTCTAGTTTGTTATTAAATTGTTTCTGCAATTTAATTCCGTTATCTATCTTTTCCTTGAAGCTTTAAGTCAACTTAATTGTGTAATCTTTTATATAGCCTGCTTGACTATCAGCAGTCTATAGTGCGTGCACCCTGTAACCGAGTCATAGGATACCTCGTTGTCCAGGCAGGACTCTTGACGGTTTAGGGTGATTTGTTCCCTGGGTTTATAGATAAGGGTTGAATCTAGCGTTTTCCGTTGTTGCTTGTTGCCCCATACCTAGTCCAATAGAAAGAGCCCAGTGTTTATATATCCCAGGACGTAACAAATGGCGACCTTGCATAGGATTTACTGAACAGAGGAATATAGTGGTAATTTGTTTTGAGATTCCTTATGATTAGAGGAATACAGTGGACATAGTTTTTTTTTGGAGCAACCAATATAACACATTAAAAGACTTTAAATAACATTAGTATATACATACTTGCATAGGAGATAAGGCACATTCTATAACCGTGATAATTACTGCATTACACAAACATGTCTAATACATCAGAACACAGTGATGGGTCAGGTCACGATACGGGCTCAGAGGGAGAAAAACCTGTGGAGTGGCTAGTCGATAGCGAGGAGGGTGCTAGAAGATTTTTAGAGGTGCCCCTTACCGCTGCCAGGGTGTTGAAGCTGAATAAGTATGGCTTAAAGTGTGTGGCAGGTCTTCAGGGTCACCAGGGTTTAAGTGGCATGAGGAAAGATCAGCTGAGGACTTTGATATTGGGTTTAGAAGGGAGAGACCTGGGTGGAGAGGCGACTGGGGGCCCCGGTCCCCAGCCCCCCCTCCACTCTACCCCCATATCAAACATCAGGGTGCCTGAATTTAGTACATACCCCCAAGTTGATGGTCAATGGCAGCGTGGAATTCAATCACAGGGACCCTCTCCATTAAATGCACCTTCCCCTCCTCAAGGGTTGACTCCAGATTTGTTGTTTCGGCTTGAGATGGCCAAGGTTGAGGCCGCTAGAGCTCAGGTTGAGGCCGCCGAAAGACAGGTTAGTGTGCAGGCTGAGGTTGCTAGAGCTCAGGCTGAGGCTGCAGAGAGAACAGCTATACGAGAGGCTGAACTGCAGGCAGAGTCTACTAGGTATCGGGCTGACAGGGAGCTGGAGAGATCTCGAGTGGAGGCAACAGGGCGAAATATTGGGGGAGGTAACAGACATCGGGACCAATCATTGTCGCACCTGCTTAAAACTAGTTCCTGTGTTCGATGAATTAGGTGTGGCTGAGTTTTTTATGCGATTTGAGAAGAAGTGTCAGGAACACCAGTGGCCTCAGGAAAAGTGGGCAGCATTAGTTTCCTCAAGACTCCTAGGAAAGGGGCTAAAAGTGTATGATGCACTACCTTTAGAGTCCTGTGTAGTTTATGATGAGCTAAAGAAGGCTGTGCTACGGGCCTATGAGTTACAACCAGAAACTTACCGCTTGAAGTTTCGGGGTGTTACTAAGGGCAAGGATAGTACCTTCCTAGAACACACCCGGGACTTGTCTGATGCACTACGACATTGGCTGCGTTCTGAGAGGGCAGCTACTTTTGAGGAGTTGAGTGAGCTGGTTCTCTTGGAGCAGTTCTTTAAGTGCACAGGCGGGGACTTAACATTAAATATAAAGGAAAAAAATCCTAGAACTCTCCAGGAGGCAGCAGAAATGGCTGACCTCCGACTGTCATTAATTCGAGGGTGCGGAGCAGCAGCTAGGAGTGAGTCGGGTGCAAAGGATCGTACCCCTCCCCCTCCCAAGAATTTTGATACACATAAATACACAAAACCATCTAGCACTGACAATAAAACTGAACATAAACCAAATACCGTCCCGTATAAGAAGTCTAATGGTACCTCCCACTCCCAAGGGAAACCAAAGAGTAAAGAGTGCTTTGCATGTCACAAGGAGGGTCACTTTGCAAATGCTTGTCCGAACAAGCCACCAAACAAGGTTGTGTCATTGGCCCGCAGCATAGGGGTGTCGCCTATATCTTCTGAGTTTGCCAAGGGTAGTTCGTCAGAGGGTGGGACACAGCCTGTGTTCAAGAGTCCGGAAGGCTCGAACCCTGTCCTTGACGTCTTTGGGGGTCATAGAGGGCATGGTTTTGTGAGGTGGGCTGGCGAAAGGCGAGGAGTTAAGCTATTGCGTGATACGGGGGCTTCTCAGACCTTGTTAAAGAACTTTACTGGTAGACCGATTAACGCTGCTCGGGTGGTGGTAGTTCAGGGGTTCAATGCTACCAAGTTCTACCCGCTGGTGCGGATGGAGCTAGAGGTGGGTGGTGTGGCGAAGGAGCTGGATGTCGGAATTGTAGAGAACTTGCCTGTTGGGGGCGTCGACCTCCTCCTCGGCAACGACTTTGCGGTCCCTGCTTCTAAGGTTTCACCCTTGGTCGTTGCCGAGAAGGCGGCCGACGTTAGTAGGGAGGAACAGGAGGGGGTTGAGAAGTGTAGCGTACAAACTATGGCGTGTGTTGTGACGCGTTCTCAGACATCCGGAGCCTTGCAGCCACCACCTCAGTCTATCAAACCGCGGAGGAAAGGTCACAAGAAAACGGGAAGTGTTGGTCAATTGGAGAGTTTTGAGCCGGCAGTGTTTCTTGGTGACTCATTATTGGCACCTATGTTAGAGACTGGAGAGGCCCCGGGGCCTGTCACCGCTAGTGCAGGTGCAGGGCAGGAAGATGCTCTGCGACAGCATCGTTATGCGCAGCGTGAGGAAAAGATGGCTCAGCGGGACATTGGAGGTGGAAATAAATTATTTAAGATGAACTTGGATAATCTCACACCTGCTGATATATGTTCCTTGCAGCTGGAAGATCCTGAAGTCAGGGCGTGTGGTAATGGTGCTGTCGAACTGGAGAGCGATGGGGATGCGTAGCCTGGTGATTTTTTCTTGTCCGAGGGGATCTTGTATCGGAGACATCAGGATCCCAAGAAAAAGTGAGATGGCGGGTCAGGATTAGTGGACCAGTTAGTAGTACCGAGGGTGTGCCGTGAGAGCTTATTGAGATTAGCTCATGATGTGCCTTTGGCAGGGCACCTGGGGGCACGTAAGACGGAGGCAGCTCTGAGCAAGCTTTTCTGGTGGCCTGGGTTAAAGGAGAGTGTCGTGTCATGGGTGTCACAGTGTCACACTTGTCAAGTTGTTGGGAAACCCAATCAGGTCATCCCGAGAGCCCCGTTACAACCCCTCCCTGTCATTGGGCCGCCCTTCAGCAAAGGAGTTATCGATATGGTTGGCCCATTGCCCCCCACTAGTGCCGGCAATAAATTTTTACTAACTGTAATGGATGTAGCAACACGGTATCCAGATGCTTACCCCATGTGCAACGGGATGGCTAAGACTGTTGTCAAAAACCTACTTGTCTATTTCTCTCGTTATGGCTACCCACAGGAGATCCAGTCTGATCAGGGATCCAATTTTACTTCTGCTCTGTTTAAGCAGACCATGCAGCAACATGGGATAGTGTCTGTGGTGTCATCTGCCTACCATCCCGAGAGTCAGGGAGTTTTGGAAAGGTGGCACTTGAAGAGTATGTTGCGGTGTTATTGCATGGAAAATGGGAAGGACTGGGATCTAGGTCTCCCATACGTTTTATTTGCTGCGAGAGAAGTACCTGGGGAGAGCTTGGGATTTAGCCCGAACGAGTTGGTTTTTGGACACAGGGTCAGGGGGCCCCTCCACATAGTCAAGGAGATCTGGGAGGGAGTCACAAAGCCATGCTCGCTTCTAAAGTATGTAGTTGAAAGCCGTGAGAGAATGCTAAAGAGCTTGGAGGTAGCAGGTCGGAACCTTAAGAGTTCACAAGCTCAGATGAAGGACAGATACGACCAGAAGGTGAAGCTGAGGGAGTTTGAAGTAGATCAGGAGGTACTGATACTACTGCCTCTGGTGGGACACCCCTTGTCTGCCAAGTATTCTGGTCCGTATCGGGTTGTAAGGAAGATTTCTGATCTCGACTATTTAGTAGCTACTCCTGATCGTAAGAAAAAGAACCAACTTTGCCATGTAAATCTGATGAAAGAGTATGTGAGGCACCCCTCCGAGCCTCTCACTGTCCCGGTGTTGATCTGCAGCGATCGTGGTGGAGAAGGAGGAAGGGACAGTCAAGCTGCGGGGGAGGATAATTGGGATTGTCATGTTTCCGCGGATCAGTGGGCGGGGAATTCTAGACAAGTGGCTCACGAGTTGCCACCTGCCTGAGCAACAGCGTGTAGCTGTGCAGCACTTGTTTGATTCAAACCCAGCTGTTTTCGCGGAGCATCCTGGCCTCACTACTCAAGCGGTGCACGATGTCGATGTTGGGGACCACCCGCCCTTTAAATCAGTGCCATACCGTGTTCCCCCTATTAAATTACCAGCACTTAGGGAAGAGCTGGATTATATGCTGAAACGTGGGCTGATTTCTGAGGGTGCAGTAAGGTAGACTTCCCCAGTCACACTGCAGCCCAAACCAGATGGCAAGGTGCGGTTTTGTATAGATTTCCGCAGGTTGAATGGTTTAACCCCCACAAATGCCTACCCTCTCCCTCGCGTGGACGACAGTGTGGATAAGATAGGAAAGGCCAAGTTCCTCACTAAGATAGACCTTGTTAAGGGTTATTGGCAAGTGCCCTTGTCTGAGCGAGCGCGAGAGGTGTGTGGGTTTGTGGTGGACGGTGCCACATATCGTTGCCATGTTATGCCATACGGGCTGAAAAATGCCCCTGCAACGTTTCAGAAATTAATGAACGACATTGTAGCCGACATTCCCAACTGTACGGTGTACCTAGATGATGTCATAATATACGACGATGATTTTAACAGTCACTGTGCTCACATCGGACAGCTTTTTAATAAACTGAATGAAGCAGGTTTGGTGGTAAACCTGGGTAAGTGCGATTTTGTCAAAGCCACAGTTTTGTACCTGGGGTTCGAGGTGGGGATGGGTCAGGTGTGCCCTCCACAGACAAAGATCAAAGCCATTGATCAGTTTCCCCAGCCTACGACTAAGAAAGAAATCATGCGGTTTCTAGGTATGATAGGCTATTATCGTCGCTTCATCAAAGGCTATTCGACTGTACTTGCACCTTTAACCTCTGAAGTGCGCATGGGGGTAATTGGAAACGTCCCCCTGTGCTGACGTATTTGAGGTGTTTCCGTCACTAAAATATTCATTGTACCATTAATAGCATTAATACTTATCCATATGCGAGTAAGGGGTCGGGCGCAAGTTGGACTAGATAATAGTCCATCAGGCGCCTGGCCCGGGGAGACGATTAATATGAAGGGTGTGCCTGGAAGTGTGGTGGGAGGGCTTGTGGCTTTGGCTCCGCTGCATGTCTGCCTGCCGAGATCGGAACCTCTCCGGGTGGTCAGGGGCCGGGGGAGTGCTGGAGCGACCTTGGTAACCCTGGTCTCTGGGTCTTCTCCTGGGTGACCTGGATGTGTGAGAGTTTGTGTTTTTTATCTGTGTTTATTTTTGTTTTATGATGTTTTTGTGTTTTCCCTGTTCTTGCTCTGTCTTGAGTCGGCTACCCCCAAAATGGGGATTGGGCCTGAGCATATAGATAGATAGATAGAAATAGATATGCGCCTATTATGGGTTGATTATAAAGGTATTAACCTGAAACAACAATAAAACGAGTGAAAACAGCGTTTGGATGGTCAAAATCGGAGATATAGCCCGCGAGTTGTATAATGTATGGGTGAGGCAACCTGCTTTCCCGCCAATTTCCCCCAAGGCCACTGAGACACAGTCGATCGATACTCTCTCTCTCTCTCTTGCACTGGCTAATGTTAGCACGAAAATATACCTCAGAATAAGGGAATAACAGGGAAAATAGGTGATAACTGAAGGAGAGGAGGAAAGTGGGGAAGGAGGGGAGGTAGAGGACTGAGATTTTGCATGGCCCAGGGGCCAAAAAAAAAAAAAAAAAAAAAAAAAAAAAAAAAAAAAATCGATGTCAAAAGTTGATTTTTTTTTTTCACTCACTCATAAGAGTCTCCCCGCAGTCCGCCGGGGAAACTCTTAAGAGTCTCCCCGCAGTTCCCGGGTTAACTGACTTATTAGCTAAGGACAAGAAGTTCCGGTGGTCTCCTGAGTGTGCAGAGGCGTTTTCCTTGGTGAAACACCTGTTATGTACCCACCCCATACTCAGGGCCCCGGACTTCAGCAGACCTTTTCAGCTGGCGACTGATGCCAGTGGCGTAGGGGCTGGGGCTGTCTTGTTACAGACAGATGATGAAGGTATCGAACATCCAGTGAGTTTTTACAGTAAAAAATTCAATAGTGCACAAAGGAATTACTCTGTAATTGAAAAAGAACTCCTGGCGATAGTGCTGGCGCTCAGGCACTTCGATGTATATGTTCCTGCTTTCGGACCAGTCGTAGTGGTTTATACCGATCATCACCCTCTGAAATTCTTGAATCAGTTTCATAACCGGAATATGAGGCTGACCAGGTGGTCACTCATGCTTCAGGAGTATAATCTGGACATACGCCATATTGCCGGTTCTGATAACGTGATAGCGGATTGTCTATCAAGGGTGGATGATGTTGGTTAGACTGCCACAGGATTGAGGGTTGAGCGTGGAGGAAAATAGGCTGTCACTGTAGTTCAGCCGAAGAAAACATATTAAAAAAGCAAAAACCTTATAAAAACTCTTTATTTTTATAACGTGTAGAATTTTGTATAAGATGTTGTAGCAGTATCTAAGTTGAATGTTTTCGCTTATTGTCGCTAAGTTAGTTGAACTTGCTCGGTGGAGCGCAACAGTCTTTATTTGTTTTATATATAGTGCCTTGTGTCGCAACAGTGTGTGGTACTATGAGAAGCTTTCTGTTAGATATGAAGAACTTAGTCAAGGGTCTTATATCTTGGGGGAGGTGTGGCGCTTCTGCATAGTAGCCACGTGTGGGCATGCGCGCGCGTCGGCTGCCCAGCCGTTTAGAAACCGTCTGGCGGCAGCTGGGCGGCCGGCTTTTCCTTAGTATATATCCTACGACAATGTAACTAATGTCTGGGATATTCTTATGTTGTTTCACAGCTTGTAGCTGCCCTTATTCTTAACCAACGCATCTTAGTATATTTTATTCTCGATAGTTGATTATTTCATTATAATATATAAGATGTAAGTCTAGTGAGAGTGGGAGGAGACGAGCGGGAGAGAGAGACCGGCTGGGGGACGTTGCTTCGCGCGGAGAGTCCAGCTTGGGACGAGCCTGATGTTGCCATATGCATTTGATCGCAACGTTAGGCTTAGTTTCGACTCACGCACGGGGTAGACGATTTTGACCCGGCAACTGTGTTGAGTGTTGCCAAGCCTGGGATGTATTCTGTATGCCTAGGGCGGGGTCCAGACAGATTCAAGACTCAATGCTCACCTCACTGTCGTACCCTTCGGACCCCCTTGAAATCTATCCCTCTCAACCCCACTTAGAAACTTTCTCTCTTACTTTGTATACCTTCCTTCCACTACTTCACCAATCTATTTAATTATCCCATCCCCTTGATAGACCTTATATCTATTATTGTATTAACGACGAGCTCTCAGATAACTAGATAGGATTTTGGGCCTTATGCAGAGATGTAATTGTTAATGAGACCTAGAAAGCTTTTTTGTTGTCTCATATTTGGTGGTTTCATGCTTGCTAATGTGTTCTTGTGTCAGGTTAGCAGGGGCTAGACCGGAGGGGAGGCTTTTTGCGATCCTTTAAGTAAAGTCTGCTGGTGCGAGTCCTGTGGAACCCCACGACTTTACTAGGATACCCGTGGGAGTCTGGGGGCATTTTCTTGTCTGTGTCCCTGTGTGTCTAGTGTTGTGTTGTGTGAGGGCCCTTGCCTAGTCCACTCAGCACTGCGCTAGCACATCTTGCTTTTGTTTTAGGGTCGCCAGGAGAGAGTCAGATACTAGCGATCTGTGTCTCTCAAGAGAGCACCCTTTCAATTAGAGTAATTTGGCGCACAGACCTGGGAACGTCCCTAGGCTAGAGCAGGTGGCTCAGCCCGGGTATCCGAAGCCTATATCCTTCCAGCTAGACCTCTGCCACCTGGCAGATTAACAGCTAGGGGTTTATTATTTCTGTATGCTTGTTATTGTGCCACAGTTTACCGTTTTTGTGAGCATTGTGAGTCAGGGTGTGGCTTAGAGACTCTGTCCGAGCAGGCTTGCCTGACTAAGAGTGAGAAGCACACTTGTATGTGGTTATGTTGCGAGTTGCTGCCTTTATTTAATTATACCTATGCCATTATACACTGTATGGCCTATCACTAGTATTTATTCCTGCTTATGAGTTAAGAGTTCTCTAAATCCGTAACGTACTTTCTTTGCTAAGCATCAGATACTACAGTAGCCGCATGCAGTTTAGAAACCTGCATCTTGTCTACCTGTACAATGTTTTGAGGACTGTTTGCTTTCACCTTCTTTCACGCAGGGGTGATTAGTTGTATTAATTAACGTAACGTTAAATGTACTTTCTTCTAGTTTATTATTAAATTGTTTCTGCAATTTAATTCCGTTATCTATCTTTTCCTTGAAGCTTTAAGTCAACTTAATTGTGTGATATAGCCTGCTTGACTATCAGCAGTCTATAGTGCGTGCACCCTGTAACCGAGTCATAGGATACCTCGTTGTCCAGGCAGGACTCTTGACGGTTTAGGGTGGTTGGTTGCCTGGGTTTATAGATAAGGGTTGGATCTAGCGTTTTCCATTGTTGCTTGTTGCCGCATACCTAGTCCAATAGAAAGAGCCCAGTGTTTATATATCCCAGGACGTAACAGACGACTAAGATAAGATACTAGGCAAGGTCGCCATTTGTTACGACCGGTGCTACAAATAAAACAAGGGCACTTAATGATTGGACTAGTAATAGGGCACTATGCAACAACGGTACTCTAGATCCAAACCCTCGAACTTATATGCCGGCGAACAAAAACACCTATACCCTCCAGAGTTAATCTACGATAACGGGGTATCCTTAACTGGGCATAAATGTACTCTACTTCAGGCTAACCCACACTGGTATAGCCTGATAACAAACAAGATGCAAGTTACGTTAAAATGCATAAAAGGGAAGCTATGGAAAGATCAATTAAATCACTGCAAGATTTAATACAATAAAAAGATGCTTCAATACAGTTACTCTAAACAACAATAAACTCTTCACTCCTATCTGAAAGAAAGTGAAGTATAGTCCTACAGCATAGACCTGGAAACTTCTGAAGAAAGTCTGATGCTCATAAGATACTCGTATCTTAAATTATATAAAGGCAGGAGGCAGGACACCACACGTGTAGACTGAATTCACTAAAAGATAGGTCATATAATGTTAACTGACACGAGAATACTATAAATGCGCAACGGTAGTAATGCTCGACACTAAAAGAAGTACTTCCTCATCAACGAAACAGTCTCCTATGGTTGTGCGGCTCAGCAACAACCTAGACTAATAAATGCTGGGAATAATAATGCATACATATCAAAGAACTTATATTAAATACTAACAAGTGTCTACTCAATTAATAATGTCTAGCTGGGATACTCTAGGTAAGGAACTGGGGTTGAGCAAGACAGGCTCGTAGCCTAGCGATGTCCTTAAGACTGCATCCTTTAGGTTACGTAAATTGCCTGGGAGATAGATAGGTCTTGATAGATCCAGATCACAAGTATCTGGTTCTATCCTGGCGACCCTCAAAAGACAAGCAAAGAGGCAGCAAAGTGTGGAACTGGAAGAGGCCAAAGCCCTCGGTCAACACAATGCTGCACTCGCAAAAGACGCAGCCGAAAAGACAACCTAGGCTACCACAGGACCGGTCGAAGTCGTGTTGGTATAAACAAACCATACACACATCGGAGACAACGACTACAGTAACCTTATCCCAGTCTAGCATTAAATAAAAGAGCAGAACACTAAATCAATAATGGAGACACACACAGCGTTCTTAACCTCTACTAACTAAGAACCCTCAATCCTATTCTAAGTACACGTAAATATTTCAGAGGACGGCACATGCAGTACAATGGGCCGGCTATGGAAACTGTATGCAGAACCCAAGGGGATAAGTAATTGAATAAAGGTGAGGAGCAATGGAAAAGAAGAAGGTCAGAGAGAGAGACAGTGGTAAAGAGGGTGATCGGGAGAGAGTATGCAAAGGGATGTTAGAAGCATGCAGGCCAAGCCTGTCCTGAGGAGGGCAGCTCCTGGGAACCCTCCTGGAGGAGGTTAGTTACACAGGAGCCCACAAGGGCGCGATGGTTGGCCAATCATGGACCGAGACGGCACAAGGCAATTCATTTATTGCTCCAATCTCTCTTAGTCTACCCATATCAATGATCTCGTAAGGCTGAGTTCTTTGAAAATTATTATTCATCCAGTTATTTATTTCTTCCTCATGATCACTATCAAATTCTTCATTTTCTTCTTCACTGATTCTAAATACTTTACTCCATTCTCTCCTGAAAGCTTCCTCAATATCTGCATCTTCTTGAATTTCCACTCCATTATGATCTTTTATAATTGTCATTGTATCCTGTTGATTACCTATTATTCTATTTATACTTCTCCAGAATACTTTGGGGTCTTTCTCTTCACTAGGATTATATAATTATAATATTGCCCCATTTAGCCCTCGACATCTCCAATGCCTCTTCTCTTAGTTCATGTTGTACTCGTTTTATATTGTCCATCACAATTTTATTTGCACCAAATAAGTGAATGTAGTTGTTTAAATTAACGAATATAGTTTGTAACTGCCTTTGTTTATGTGTGGTTTTACTGTGCGGCAATGTCTTATATTTAGTTTTTGGTATATTTCTATTTACAGCTTCTCTGATTTGATGTGTTATCTTATTTATGTCCACCTCTATGCCATATGTGCCTTTGTTCTGTAAATTAGGTGTATTATAATTACTCAGATCATTGTTATAGTTATCCCAATTAGCCTTACTCATGTGTAATCTCTCTTTGATAGGTATTTGAATTGGACTTTTTGATAATGTAAATATGATTGGCAAATGGTCACTTATAGAAAGTGGACCTTGTTCTATATGGTAATTATGATGGACTTTGTTGTTCGTAAATATCTTATCTGGGTTAGTACAAGATCTATGTCCCATGAATGTATTAAAGTTTGGTCCCAAATATCGAAGTCTACCTGTATTCATTAGCATATTAAGTGATCTTCCCACTTCGTTAGAATCTCTATTTCCAAAAATAGCATGTCTAGGATTAAGGTCTCCTATTATATACGTTGGTTGATTATAATTTATTAGGTTAATCATATCTAAATGTGGTAAATGCTGTCTTCTTGGGGGTATGTACATCGTAGAAACTACTATTTCTCCTAATGTAGTGTATACTTTTATTGCTAAGCAGTCGCTATTGAAGTAGTTTATTATTTTGTGTTTTATGTGTCTTTTAATTGCTATTGTGGTACCATCACTAATTTCGTTACTTTTATTCGATTGATAAGTGATGTAATTTAAAATTTTAATTTTGTCATCATCTTTCTGACCATGACTATTTAATAATATAACATCAGGATCTATGTTTGCATAAATATTTAATAATTGTATTTTATGTGTACGCCAATGTCTTACATTATGTTGCAAAATTGTATACCTTTTTTCCATTTCAGCGTTGCGTTTTCTTGTAATGATGACCTTGAGGACTTCTTGTCTCAAGGCCATTTCTCTTTTTCTTGAATGTTGATTTGTCAACCTTTTTTAAATGCTGCCTTTGTGTAACATATTTGATTGGCATGCAATAATCCCGTCACTAGTCTCTCACATTAAGTAATTAGGATCTTGCACTCTGTTCAATCTTGTCCAGGTGTTTCTTGCTCTGTGGTACAATCTGACATTAATTGGTGATACGTTGCTGAGGTGGTGGAGTTCCTCTGTATTTCTTGTATATGGATAATGCTCGTTGTATGCAAATCTCAATGTTTTATTTTAAATTGTTTGTAAAATTAATGTTTGTGTCCTGGATTAAAATGTACAAAATTACGAGTATATATACAAAAAGAGTGGCTGAGGAGAGGGCGGGGCTACTGCCACCTATTGGTTGAGGGTAGCCTGCGTGCGAGTCGCTCACTGCTTCTCGTCGGTGGTTGGCTGAGGGTGGGCGAAGTCATCGGTGATTGGCTGTTAGACGTCCCGCGCGTGGAGGCTTACGTACCAAGATGCGTAGAGGCAGGAATTGTAGAAGGGAGGTGGGAGGCAGGCGAGGTCATCGCTGATTGGATGCTGGACGTCCTGAGGGTAGTAGCTTGCGTAGCAGGATGCGTGGTGGCAGGGGGTGATGAAGAGGGGCGAGGGGCGGGGGCCGTGGTGGGGTAGTGTTGTTTGGCTGACGGTAATATTTGTAAGTCAAGTGTTTGGTTGTTTATGCTTGGATTTAAGGCTTGAATATAGAGGGCTTCAAGAATAGGGAGTCTTCTGGGATAATTTTCTTTGTCAATTATGGAGGTGTGTTTATTTAAATTGTCATGGGTAAGGGGGGGTTGTTCAAGGAGAGATAATGGTCTTTAATGGCTTCTGCCTGAAAGTGAAGAGTTAGCCAACGGGATAGACGAGTCTGAGTCATACCAATATAGGAATGAGGCCCACAGTCCTCATATTTACAAGTGTGTTGGTACAGTATATCACAT
>JBAKBP010015498.1:0-55104 GCA_037953745.1 Lithodes maja | reverse complement strand
CTAATACGACAAGCCCTATGTAATATTGCACTATATATAGTTAGTATTTAATGATTATAGAATATTAGATACAACACGTTTAGATAGTTTCATATTCACTATTCCCTTTCTCCTGCTCCATCTCTATACTGTATATGTCCCTCTCTCATACTCTATAATCTTCTCTCTTCTTCTTTGTCATCCTAGAGTAGCGTGGCAAATCAAAATATAATTTGAAAAGCAGCTACAGGACTTAAGCACATCAGAATTGATTGGTAAATATTACGACATTACAACGTTAATTTTAAGAACAAACGAGTAGGTATGGAATGGATTTTGCACGGCGATTCCGAACCTTGTTGGCAATTAAATGATGGTAATGTGACCAAGTAAATTAGTTACCAGTGTGTATTATATTATCATAGTAATAGTAACCCATTACAGTCTTAAATAGCCTATAATGTAACAGACCTATCAAATTATTTCACAATATGATTTTTATATGTAAGCTTAATGCTTGCAAATATAACTTATCCGTTGCTTATAGTTGCCCTATATTTTATTCATAGCAAAAAAGGGTTAATCATAATAACACACACACATACTATATATCTATAGATAGATAGATAGATATATAAATTAATACAGAGAGACAGGGAGAGGGAGAAATCTATAGTTGTAGAAATATTATACATTGTGTGTGTGTGTGTGTGTGTGTGTGCGTGTAAGCACACTTAGAGAGAGAGAGCGCGTCTGGGTTCATATTCGAACCAGCGATTACTTGGAGAAATGAGTGTGAAAGGGGAGGGAGTTTTTAGACAGTTGCCAGCCAATATTTTTCTTCTCTGGCTTGTACGCGCTATAAGTGCGGTAAACTGTACCTCAAAACTGAACAGGTAAGTTGCCATTCCTATTATACCCCATAAATCCATGCCCAACCTAATTGATATGCCAGACCTATTAGAATTTCATTATTATCCCGGTCACATTTCTAGTTCATTTGCAACTATCATAAATAAGATGTAAATTATTATTATTATGAACATTATAGTTTCCTAGCATCTCTCGTATAATAATGAGTTACCTTATCATTATAAACCGCCAAGTTTATTAATTTAGGCCCTCAATATTGTATTATGAGTTCAGTATACATATATTATTCTCTTGTATAATGAGATATCATTAGTTTTTGAAAACGTCAAGGTAAATTCGTGTATCCACTCTATATATGATTAGGTATTATTTAACATAACCTCTTCTTTTATTTAAAATAATAATAATGGCCTCCATTCATGTTCCCCATATTATTATTCATTGTATTGTCTACATTTTGTTAGTACACATTGTATTGTGTAAAAAGGAACATTACAACCAACATAATTATACACTATCATTATTAGTCACTGTATTGTGTAAAAAGGAACATTACAACCAACATAATTATACACAATCATTATTAGTCACTGTATTGCATAAAAAGGAAAATTACAACCAACATATACACATAATCATTATTAGTCACTGTATTGCATAAAATGGAACATTACAACCAACATATACACATAATCATTATTAGTCACTGTATTGCATAAAAAGGAACATTACAACCAACATATACACATAATCATTATTAGTCACTGTATTGCATAAAATGGAACATTACAACCAACATATACACATAATCATTATTAGTCACTGTATTGCATAAAAAGGAACATTACAACCAACATATACACATAATCATTATTAGTCACTGTATTGCATAAAATGGAACATTACAACCAACATATACACATAATCATTATTAGTCACTGTATTGCATAAAAAGGAACATTACAACCAACATATACACATAATCATTATTAGTCACTGTATTGCATAAAAAGGAACATTACAACCAACATATACACATAATCATTATTAGTCACTGTATTGCATAAAATGGAACATTACAACCAACATATACACATAATCATTATTAGTCACTGTATTGCATAAAAAGGAACATTACAACCAACATATACACATAATCATTATTAGTCACTGTATTGCATAAAATGGAACATTACAACCAACATATACACATAATCATTATTAGTCACTGTATTGCATAAAAAGGAACATTACAACCAACATATACACATAATCATTATTAGTCACTGTATTGCATAAAAAGGAACATTACAACCAACATACACACATAATCATTATTAGTCACTGTATTGCATAAAAAGGAACATTACAACCAACATATACACATAATCATTATTAGTCACTGTATTGCATAAAAAGGAACATTACAACCAACATATACACATAATCATTATTAGTCACTGTATTGCATAAAAAGGAACATTACAACCAACATATACACATAATCATTATTAGTCACTGTATTGCATAAAATGGAACATTACAACCAACATATACACATAATCATTATTAGTCACTGTATTACATAAAAAGGAACATTACAACCAACATATACACATAATCATTATTAGTCACTGTATTGCATAAAAAGGAACATTACAACCAACATATACACATAATCATTATTAGTCACTGTATTGCATAAAAAGGAACATTACAACCAACATATACACATAATCATTATTAGTCACTGTATTGCATAAAATGGAACATTACAACCAACATATACACATAATCATTATTAGTCACTGTATTGCATAAAAAGGAACATTACAACCAACATATACACATAATCATTATTAGTCACTGTATTGCATAAAAAGGAACATTACAACCAACATATACACATAATCATTATTAGTCACTGTATTGCATAAAATGGAACATTACAACCAACATATACACATAATCATTATTAGTCACTGTATTGCATAAAAAGGAACATTACAACCAACATATACACATAATCATTATTAGTCACTGTATTGCATAAAAAGGAACATTACAACCAACATATACACATAATCATTATTAGTCACTGTATTGCATAAAATGGAACATTACAACCAACATATACACATAATCATTATTAGTCACTGTATTGCATAAAAAGGAACATTACAACCAACATATACACATAATCATTATTAGTCACTGTATTGCATAAAAAGGAACATTACAACCAACATATACACATAATCATTATTAGTCTCTGTATTGCATAAAAAGGAACATTACAACCAACATATACACATAATCATTATTAGTCACTGTATTGCATAAAAAGGAACATTACAACCAACATATACACATAATCATTATTAGTCACTGTATTGCATAAAATGGAACATTACAACCAACATATACACATAATCATTATTAGTCACTGTATTGCATAAAAAGGAACATTACAACCAACATATACACATAATCATTATTAGTCACTGTATTGCATAAAAAAGGAAAAGTACAACCAACATATACACATAATAATTGTATTCACCATACAAACAACTTACAAATTATCTTTGTATGTATATACACTTATTATTGCCACCATATTACATACCAGCTACCATAATATTTTGTACATATCAAATCACGAATCCATGGTTTACACCAACCTGCCCCCACAAAACTATGACCATTATGTTAAACCTATCAAAAATAATTTGCAACATATTATACATACAGCCAACCCCACCACTGACTATTCATGTGGTTTCTATAGTGACCCCAACCAGAATAGCTACATTTTTATATAAATGGTGAGTAATAAGAGCAAGTTATTATACCCAGATACCTTCTATTTTAATAACAATTATGAGTAATAAGAGCAAGGTATTAGCCATAATTGCTATAGATTTGCCGACACAGCCAACCCCCCACTGACTTATCATGTGGTTTCTATAGTGACCCCAACCAGAATAGCTACATTTTTATATAAATGATGAGTAATAAGAGCAAGTTATTATACCCAGATACATTCTATTTTAATAACAATGATGAGTAATAAGAGCAATTTATTAGCCATAATTGCTATACATTTGCCAACAAAATAATAGGAATATAGAGTAATATGAATGATGGCCAAGAGCAAGTTACACCACATAAATATTGACACCTTTATGAGCAAGTAAACACCCCAAGGTTATCTATAGTGACCCACAATCAAATATGAATATAAAGTAATATGGAATGATATGTTACACCACAATGTTAGCTATACTGACCAACAATTAATTAGGAATATTAGTAATATGGGGGGGGGGGGGTGGGGGGTTGAGCAGATTTACGAAAAGTAATCAATGATCCGACTCACAAACCCGGGTGAAATGTCAACCATCCTTGGGGTTGGGGGCCTGTTCATCTCCACTGGATTGGCTTCAGGTCGTCCAGCGAAGGGTTGGTGGGACTTCCATCCTCGTGGCGTGGCAGGGGCTGCGATACTCTTTCCACCCTGGTAGTAGGAAGGGCCTGCAGCTTGCAGGGTCTCATAGTACACGTTCTGCTGGCTGTGGTGAGGGGTGGGCTGGGAAGACCCATGGCGTTGATGTGGTAAGGGCTCTCCGTCCAGATTACCCACCCGTGGAAGGGGGGCTGTCCCACGGCTGTAGGCACGCATGGCATTTGTGAAGCGCATTACTTCCATTTGATAGTGGTCGATAACTGAAGGTTCCATTTGAGAGAGGTGGTCCTGTACATAGTGGTGGAACAGTTTTAGGGAATGCTGGGCTGGGGTCGCGGCCTTCTTCGTCGCATCCCACCTGGTGTACAGCTCGTTGAGGTTCTTCTCCCCTTGTCGTAGCTGTTGGCAAAATTTGTTAGCATTAATTCAGTAAGAAGATATAAAAATCAGGTGACGAATGTATTGGGGACCATATGAATATTAATTTTGTTTAAATTCATTCATAAAGACGAAATAAATTCAAATTACGAATGTATTGGGGACCATATGAATATCATTGTATCATTTAATAATGAAGAAGACATGAATTTAAGTCACGAATGTATTGGGGACCCTATGAATATTGAGACGTGCATGAAAGGGAATGTAAGCAAACATGAATAATAGTGATGTCTTTTCCGTCTCCAGTTCTTATAACATATAAGTGTCGGTATGACAATACAGAAAAGTCTTATAAAAAATGTACTGATAATAAGCATTCGATGGTTAAATAATAATAAAATTTACCTTGTCGTACAGGTCGCTCTCCATGGCATCACCCGTAGGAGTTTTGGTGCGACGACGGCCCGTGGATGTGGAGGGAGTCGATTCCTGGGTGGTGCTAGGGACACCGGGTTCCTGCGACGCCTCCTGCGCCGCCTCCTGCGACGTCTCCTCCGCCATCGGGTCGTCAGCCACCTCCTCCGCAGCCGTAGGAGCGATGTGGGTGACAACGGGGTTTTTCTTGTTGTACTTCTTTGAAATATATGGGGGAGTTAGTTTATCAGAATATAAAGGTGAGTTTTAGTAATGAAATGTAATTTCTACAAAAGATATTGAGTCATAATAGAGGGAAAAGAGTTATAGCTCCTGATATTCTCCGATTTGCTACAATGTTCTATAAATGTTTAATAACAATGTAATAACGATTTAAATTTTGATAATGCTGAGGTGAAATTGATCAACTAACATGTGAAAGTACAGTATGATATAAAATATTGAGGCATAATGTGGTGGAAACCGTGGTTACAGTTACATTATATATGTTGATTATTTTCAAATATAAATACACTGTTCTTGACAATTTGAATACTTCATGCAGCGTGACCACTGCATATAAAATAACACCAAATCATGTAGAAAACTATGTAATGTTGTACGGGAACTTGTATGTTATGATTATTAGAAATAAACACACATAAGTTGAAAAATTATACTCGACCTATTACTGTCCTTTCCCATGTTTTATGATTGTTTATCAGATATTTATAAGTTGTTGTAATATAACGTACCTTGCTCTTCCTGGTGGGAAGCTTCACGATGTGAGGCTGTAAGAATGAGAAGGCCTCGACTATCCAGGTCTCCCTCTCTGTAAGGTCATGTTCCCCAGAACCTGAGGGCAGCTCCTTCAGTTTGACATACCGGGTCCGCATTCCCTCCATCCATTTTCCGAGAACCTCAACTGGAAAATAAATCTATATTATAAGCACTGTTTACAAAAATAATATAAGAAATGTGCTATCAAACGTGCCGATTATATATATATATGAATGGAAGTTGTCTATTCATACTTTTGACATCACAGGCAAGCACACAGTAAATAACAAGATTTGCCATTAAACAACCAACACTGTAGACGGCACTTTGTAACACTGGACAGCAATAATATGTTTTGCATATGGCCACTTTAATTGTATGCAACAAGTGCACTCAACCAACCTGTAACACGGAGTTTCTCGGCCTTGTTGCTCATAGCCCGATCCCGGATGTCCCTGTCTCGATGGGCCCGGAGTTTCTTGTTGTAGAAGAAGCCATTCTCCCGGTACCACTCGGCAACAGCGACTTCATCCTTCGCAGGCAGTGTGGCGTATGTCCGCTTTCTTTTGACCTCTTTCATGGCAGGCGGCATTGGTTTCCTCATCTTGGAGGGGCCTGGCTCGGGTGACGGCATGGGTGGCGTTCCTGACGAAGGGTTGGGATCAGCGGTATGATCATCATCCACGCTGTGGGATGGCGTCTCCCCTAATTCAGGGAAAGTGTGGACCAGCTCATGCCGTTGGCGTTTGGTGATCAGGGGAAGTGACTCCATCTGGGTGAGGTCCTGTGACTCTGCAAGGGTTTGTCCTGATTGGAATTCAGTGTCTTCGTCACTCCCTTCAGAGCTTGATGAAGTTTGAATCACCAGATCCTCCCCTTCTGCTGCCGGCGGGTCCTGGGAGGCGAAGAAGTCCACGGAAGGCTCTGCTGTGTCCTTGCCCTTCCGGGTAGGTTTTCGACATGGTAGCTTGTCACCCTTGCCCATCTTGGTGGTTGCTGTGTTGTGTGGAGAGGGAGAACTTGTCGGGACAACTTGTGCGGAGGGAGTGAGACCGATGTAGGCTCCGGCAGCTATATATGGGGCCCGTGCGCATGGCTGCCAGCGTACGATTCGGCTCTCATTCTTCTCTCTCTTGTGCAGTCGCGCCTCGCTCCTCTCTTTGTTTGCTGTGCCGTGTGCACAACTCGGCATGCTGGGGATTTCCCACGTGGTCCCACGTGTACCACCCGACACAGACTCGATGATTCTGCTGTTGTTCGGGGGAGATTCGAGTTGTGATCCTATCTTATTCTTGTCATTGGACTTGTGTTCTTCCCAATATCTTGAACAGACCTGATTGATCTTGCCTTATTCGTCTTTTTATCTGGGGAATGTCCTATTTCATTCGAGTAATTCGACTATCATTCGGGTGATATTCGGTTTAATGTCTGCCTTTATTCATACAATTCGGGTTATCTTCGGCTTTTGTTCGGCTCATATTCAGGTAGATCGTGTTAACTTCGCCAATGAAAATTAGAGCCGAACATCGGCCGAAACAAAAGAACGTAACACGAATGTAAGCCGACCATAATCCGAACGAGACCCGACCAATTTTTAAAGTTTTTTACACCCGAATATCGGCTAGAAGTTAACGCATGCACTAACTTCTGGCCGAACCACAGTATATTCGTCTGTACCAATGAACATCCCCAGGACTTGCTCAGAATCAACAAGATCATTGGCTGCATTGAGCCGAATCGACCCGAACTTTCTGATATTTGATTTTTTTTTGCAAGTCATCCTGTTCGGGAGTAGGTCGCGCGACGTTCGAATTCTGTATGACACGGCCTTTAAAGGTTTATGCACACGCCTAATATATTGTTATCATTTAGGAAATAATTTGTGTGAATGAAACAGCTTATTATAAGATAGATTAAACGTAAGATCAGTAAAGTAGTCTAATGAAATCCACAATAACATAAATTAAATAGAAAGGTTTAACTAATGATGCTTAAATGATTATGTTTAATGGAAAAGCTAATATGTTAACATTTTTAGTTGAACAGGAATACCTATCCCTATATTTTGAAGGGCTCTTAAGGAGAGAAATATGAACTCGAAAACAATAAAGCTTAAACAAAAACATAAGAGTCAGATAGAAACGACCAGTACTTCTTTAGATGTGCAAACATGGCAAACATAAATGTATGTTTATGTAGCAGCTGCTTAAATGCACTTACTGGAAATTTATATGCCACAGATATTTCATCGTTACTTTTTGACACACTTAAATATAAACAATTTATGAATCGATTAAAGCAACGTTAAAATCTAAGCTTGTCTTGTGTTGACATAATCGTTTATAACTGTAGGTCACGATTCTACAACTTTCAACAAGCAACTCCAAATGTATATTTTTTTCTCTCTCTGTTCTTGTTTGTCTTGTCACACACACACACACACACACACTCATACACACACACAATGGATAACTCGGCTTAAATACAATATATATTGTTGACTGCTATATTTAAACGCTCCATATTCAATAGTTTTATGCAGGTTCGAGTAACAGCTTCTACTATATATAAACTCTGATATTGCATTCTATAAATAAAACTTGACTTCTTTGAAAACAGTAAATCGTGTTTTTGATATCTGACATAACATGAATGTTTTAATCTGATCTGAATATATGCATATTTTTACCGACTAAGCCCACCAATAGACAAATACGTTATTTATAACTGCAGAATCTAGGTTGATAATCATATGAGCCCATGTACAGAAGGATGCCATAGTCTCAACCCCACTCATAAGAATTCGTGGACCCCCTATATGTTTCATTAAGAACTCATAACTATCTGAATGGATTTTTGGATCGACCTTGCTTAGCAATAAATATTAAACACATAATTTTGCAGTTGATTTATAGAAAACATCATTCATGAATTCGTTACCAGATATACTTCCATAGTTACAAATAAGTGAAGTTCACACATATTTTCTGAGTGTGTTAGATATTATGACATCTGAGTGTATTTAAGGATATAGCATGACATATTCACTGTAAAAGGTGTGGTTTTATAATAGACTACATGACTATAACACAAGAGGTACATATTGTAGGGGGAACACTGGCAACAAATCCTAGAAAACATAAATTATTTGGTATTTATTACCGACCTAAATATAGATTACAAATGTGTTAAAGAAGACGGAGATATACAAAGTTGATTTGTTTTAAACGAGTAATGCATACTTATTATGCATATTATATTGTTTACGCTGTTACATATTTCACACATGACTTTCACGGTTTAAGTACGGATGATTCGAAATGCAATTGGAACATATCATTACAATTACATCTTGTTGTTTGCCATGCTGGTTGTCATTATATGATGTTTTTCAGTTTAGGAAAGACCGATGTGATGCATAGGAGATAGTGGGAATCCCAGGCTGAGTCACCTGAATAATAATATTTATATATATTTATATATAGATCATTACAATGACAATATTCTCTACTCGATAAGGATAGTAATGTCAAATGAACATATGCTAATATTTGAATAATACTAAAACCAATTAAGACCCACTTAAACTTTTCATAAACGCTTGAAAGCTGTCCATAAAATCATACGTCCAATTTTATTTTAACCCTAGCAATTAGTCGTCAAGTTGGGATCATATTACCCTCTCCAGTAACCTCTTATTGGTCTACGTTTTATATGAACAGTAATTGAATTTTCAGATTATGAAAAAGTGCCTGAAAGCTTATCTCATTCAACAAGACTAAAAAAAACAAAAAAACACACACACATAAGAAACATGGCCACTGATTGAATAATACCTTAAATTGCAAGATTTTTTTATTTCTCTATATTATACACACCATTATTAATCTCTCTCTCTCTCTCTCTCTCTCTCTATATATATATTATATATATATATATATATATATATATATACATGTATATATGTATATATAGTCTTACATCCTTAGTTTCTCAGTATATATCAGAGTTACAGAACTGTCCTCTCTCTCCTTCATACAGACGTTTGTGACGCCTCCCGGCGTTAGCAGAATGGTTGCGTGGGGCATTGCAGCTCGCTAGCGCTCGCCAGGATGGGGGGATAGGCTACAGTTATCCTAGAATGATCTGCTTTATTTCATTAGTGTCGTGTTGCCCCAGACAGTCTAGAAGTGGTCTTTGTTTTGGTCTGTGACCGCGCCTTATATTCGCTATAATATAAATGTTGCTTGTGTGGGAGGCGAGCGAGAGAGTGTGAGGGAGTACACCCGGCAGCGAGGTGAGCTACGATGCGGCTCGCTTGGGCGCTGATGGCGTTGGCGGCCGGGTGGTCAACTAGTCCCTTCCCGTCGCGGCCTCGTGTTTTTTACCAGAGCTCAGAGCTTGCCTGACACACGTATCGCCTACATCCTTTGCAATTCTGTCCCCCATACTCGCTACTTTGCATACCATTTCTCTCTCTCGACTTCTTTCTCATTCTCTAATCTTTATTAAACTCAACATCCCTTCTGGTTTCAGCATTGACGTTCACCGTCGACCAGTCGTATTGTACGTGAAGCTCTCGGATATTTCCATGCATTAGGTTAAGGAGGTATTATGCTTTATTGAGGTTTAGAGAGACGGACTTTTCCGTATGTGTCCTCTCTCGGGAAGGTTGTAGACCGGTATATGTCTCCCTTGCAAGGTGTTGAGTGATTCTTCTTGGTTATCTAAAGCTAGACTAGGGGTAAGGTTACTGTGTCGTTTTCTCCGATGTGTGCAGTGTTAGCTAAGCTCTGCACGACATCGACAGGTACTGTGGGAGCCTAAGTTGTCTTCGGGTTGGTTTACTTTGCGAGCACAGCGCTGTGGTGTGAGAGGGCCATAGCCTATCCCTCACAACATAGTGCTGCCTCTTTGTGTTGACTTCTGAGGGATCGCCAGGATAGAGCTAGGTACTAGAGACCTAGATTTATCAAGAGAGCATCCCCGTCATATAACGTAATCTTCATTATACCACCCTTGGACAACGTTAGGCTATGAGCCGCATGCTCGCCTATTGTTGCCCTGCCTTGATACCCCAGCTAGACTTTATTAACTGAGCAGACACTGGTTAGAGATAAGCCCCATTATTATATGTATGCAGCATTATTATTCACTGCACTTTTGAGCCGAGGTTGTTGTTGAGTTGCACAACCCGAGTAGGCTGTTGCGTTTTGTCACGAAGCATTTCTTTAGTTGTCGAGCATTACTACCTTTGCGCAGTCTTTATTATTTGCCTGCCTATTATTACTATATGTCCTAGCATTTATTGTGACCCGTATTCTGCATTATAATTGTTCAAGATTCTTTACGGACATCTTCCCAGCATCAGACTTATTTCAGAAGTTTCCAGTTGATGTTGCAGGACTAGCATTGCACTAATACAGGAGTGCCAGTTATTTGAGTATCTACCGTAACGTTAATTAATCACGTTAACTATCTTTTCTTTGTGTAACATAATCGAGTAATCTTTTACTGTTTGAGAATAGGCTGTTTCATTGAGCGTCAGCCTAGTGTGTGTGCACCAGTTACCGAGTCATAGGATACCTCGTTGTCCAGGCACGACTCAGGGCGGTAATGGTGTTTTGTTTTCCAGTGTTTAAGGCAGGGGTTGGATCTAGTGTTACCGTTGTTGCTTTTTGCCATTATCTAGTCCAATGTTGAAGAGCCCTGTGTCTTTGAGAACCTGGATCGTAACAAATGGCGACCTAGCTCAGGATCTTGTGAACTAAGAGATAATTGCAGGATTGTTGTGGTCATTTGTTTTATTGAGGAATATAGTGGGCACGTTAGATTTTTTTTGGCAAAGTAGTATAGCACTTGAGAGTCTTCAGACATTTTTGGCAAGTGAATAGTGTTACATAGGAGGTTGGGTACTTCTTTTTTTTTTATAAACGTGAGAATTTTTGGTGGACACCATGGGAGACGAATCAGATCATACTGAGGGTTCAGGGAATGATGCAGGCTCTGATGGGCAGATGCCAGGGGGGTTAGTAACTAGTGAGGAGGCCGCAAAGAAGTTTTTGGAGGTGCCTATAACAGCTGATCGACTAGAGGGAATTAGCAAGTATGGTCTACAGTGTTTGGCTCCCCTCAAGGGGCTTAAGGTGGCTCATGGCATCAAGAAGAACGATTTGAGGGCTTGCATATGGGGGGCGGCTAGTGAGGTCCAGGGTGAAGAGGGTGCTCGGGGACTTCTGCTCGAGCCCCCCCTCCACTCTACTCCCATCGGGACCTCTAGGATGCCGGAGTTTAATACGTTCCCGCAGGCCGATACCCGCTGGCAGCAAGGTTTAGGATCGCTGGGTGGGCCTCCAATAGTTGCACCTCCTCCTCAAAGTTTCACTACAGAAATGCTCTTCCAGCTTGAGATGGCTAAGATGCAGGCTGAGCGTGAGGAACGTCTCGCTAAGGTTGAACAACAGACTGATCTCGAACTCGCGAGAATAAAAGCCCAGTCGGAGGCTGAGTCTACCAGGTACCGTGCAGATATCGATCTTGAGAAGACTCGGGTGGAAACGACAGGGCAACGTCTCGGTGGTGGGAATCGTGGGCATGATCAGTCTTTGTCCCACCTATTGAAGCTAGTCCCTGTATTTGAGGAGTCGGGTGTCACCAAATTTTTCATGAGATTCAAGAAGAAGTGCCAGGAACACCAGTGGCCTGGGGAGAAGTGGGCAGCCCTTGTTTCCTCTAGACTTGTGGGCAAGGGACTTAAGGCTTATGATGCATTGCCTATAGAGTCGTGTATTATCTATGAGGAACTCAAGGAGGCTGTCCTGAGAGCATACGAACTACAACCAGAGACGTACAGGTTGAAGTTCCGGGAGAGCACCTTTTTGGAACATGCCCGGGAGCTGTACGATGCTTTTGGGAATTGGCTGAGGTCGGAGAAAGCTACTACGTTTGACGACATTAAACAGTTGGTGCTTTTAGAGCAGTTTTTCAAATGCACGGGCGGCGACCTGACGTTAAACCTGAAAGAAATGCAACCAAAAACTCTACACGAGGCAGCTGAGATGGCTGACCTCTGGCTATCACTAATTCGAGGGTGCGGGTCTGCCCAGCGTAGTGAGGCAGGTAACAAGTGGCGTGATGCCCCACCCCCCCGAGTTAGTGATATACCTTATGCAAACAAGTACAAGAGCCATGATACCAAGACTGACCACAAGACTAGCACCGTCCCGTTTAAGAAGGGGCCGGGCCCTTCCCAGTACCAAGGGAAGCCCAAAGGGGAGTTGGAGTGTTATCATTGTCATAAAAAGGGGCACTTTACAAGAGTCTGTCCTAGCAAACCACCTACAGCATCTGTGTCTTTGGCCTGCAACATTGGTGTGTCTCCGAAGTCGTCTGAGTTTGCCCGGGGCAGTTCGTCAGAGGCTGAGGCACAGCCAATGCAGAAGCACCTGGGAGGCTCGAACCCTGATCGGGATGTTTTTTGCGACCATAGAGAGCGGGGTTGCGTGATGTGGGCGGGGCGCAAGCATGGAGTAGTGGTCTTGTGTGATACAGGTGCTTCCCAGACTCTGATGAAAAACTTGACTGGCTACCCTATAAACGCGGCTCGGGTGGTAGTGGTGCAGGGTATTAATGCAACTCGGTCATACCCGCTGGTGCGGTTGGAGTTGGAGGTGGATGGTGTGGCACGTGAATTGGATGTCGGGATTGTGGAGAAATTGCCAGTGGAGGGTGTCGACCTTCTTCTCGGCAACAACTTTGCAATGCCCACTTCTGAGGTTCTACCCTTAGTCGTTGCCGAGAGGCCGGCCGACGTGAGTAGGGAAGAGCAAGAGTGGGTCGAGCGGTGCCAGACACAACCCATGGCGTGTGTTGTCACCCGAGCTCGGGCAGCTAAAGTGTCACAGCCTAGTCCTCCGTCTTCAGACCAGCGGAGGAACGATCAACAGGAGGAGGCTAAAGCTGGAGTTGGTTTTAAGAGTTTTGACTCGGCGGCTCTCCTGGGTGATTCAGTATTAGCATCATTACTTAATTCTGGAGTAGCCCCTGGGCCTGTCATCGAGAGTGACGGGGCTGGGCATGACGAGTCTCCACGACAGCAACGTTATGTACATCGAGAGAGACAGAGGGAGCAGCCCAGTATCGGGGAAGGTCATGCATTGCTCCGGGAGCAGTTAGATCGTTTGGCACCCTCAGATATACGTCGGTTGCAACTAGAGGACCCTGAGCTGCAAACGTGTGCTTATGGAGCTGTAGAGCTCGACGAGGACGGCGATGCACAGCCAGGAGATTTTTTTTATTTAGAAGGCATCCTCTATAGGCGTTTTCAAGACCCTAAACGTAGTTGGCAAGAGGGGTCCGGAGTAGTGGACCAGTTGGTGGTGCCACGGGAGTGCAGGGATAGCCTACTGAGGTTGGCGCATGACATACCACTGGCAGGACATCTAGGGGTGAGAAAAACGGTGGCGGCTTTAGAAAAATATTATTGTTTTGGTGGCCGGGGATGAAGGGGCAGGTGGTAACCTGGATAGCAATGTGTCATACATGCCAGAGGGTTGGAAAACCTAACCAAACAATTCCGAGAGCCCCGTTGCACCCCATTCCTGTCGGTGGACCGCCCTTCAGTAAGGTCATCATTGATATGGTCGGACCCCTACCCCCTACTAGTGCCGGTAATAAATTTCTATTAACTATCATGGATGTGGCCACTCGTTATCCTGATGCATATCCAATGAGAAATGGCACGGCGAAAACTGTTGTCCGGAACCTGCTCTTGTATTGCTCGCGGTATGGTTACCCGCAAGAGGTGCAATCGGACCAAGGTTCTAGTTATACAACTAATCTGTTCAAACAAACTATGATTCAGCATGGCATCAGCACTGTCGTCTCTTCTGCGTATCACCCGGAGAGTCAAGGGGTGTTGGAGAGGTGGCACGCCACGCTGAAAAGCATGCTTCGATGTTACTTCGCAGAGAATGGAAAGGATTGGGACCTTGGTCTGCCGTATGTTTTGTTCGCGGCAAGAGAAGTACTTGGAGAGAGTCTCGGTTTCAGTCCGAATGAGCTTGTTTTCGGGCATCAGGTGAGGGGTCCTCTCCACATGGTGAAGGAGATGTGGGAGGGCACTAGGCATATTGTTCTGCGAGATAAGTTGCAACCTCTTCTTCCTGAGCGACAAGAGGAGTTGTTTACTAGGCTGTGGCAGTCCATCCGCATGTTTGTTGCTTCTCCAGGCCTGATGTACGGGGTTGAATCTGACATGGAGGCTGGAGACAGTGCAAGGCTCGAGTTGGTTCCCTACCGTGTGAATCCTGCTCGACAGCCTGTTGTGAAGGCGGAGCTGGACGGCGTGTGGAGAGGGGGTCTGAGGGATGAGGGATATCGTGAGTGGTCGTTGCCAGTGGCTTTGCAACCTGAGTTTGGTGGCCGAGTCCGTGTGTATGTTGATTGCAAGAGTGTGGAAGCATTATCCCTGACAGACGCCTATCCATTACCCAGAGTCGACGACACCATAGACCGCTTCGGGGCTGCCTCGCTCATCACGAAGGTAGAACTAGTGAAGGGTTATTGGCAGGCCCCGTTGCCGGAAAGAGCGAAGAGAAGTGCCAGTCTTGCGATGAACTGGGCAGTTTATCAGTGTCAGGTGTTGTTGTGCTGCCGGAACACAAGTTGGATGTGTGGCATGCTAAGGGCACTGATAATGTTTTGGCTTTGTTTGCAGGAGAACCCTCGCTGTTCAGTCAGTGTCTGTCGTGGGTGGAGGATCCTTTGTAGGCTACCACAGTATGTTGGTATAGCCTCCTGTCTTGGCTCGCGGTGTATTTTTGCGCTGGTGCTTGTTGGCTCGCGTGTGTAGCATCAGCGTAGGGTCGCAGGGCAGGAGTTGTTGGCTTTGATTAGAAGAAAATTAGGCTACATCTATAGTAGCCGCCAAAAACAACATTAAAATAAAATATGAAAAATTAAATAAAAACTCTTTCTTTTTAATAATTAATTTTAAGATAATATTGTAGCTGAGTACTGAGTGCAAATGATTTTCCCTCAGTAGGCTGTGCTTCTTAAAGCTCGCTCTGGGAGCACAATGTTATGAATTAATGTATTATATTTGGGAAGGGTGATAAGATTTTTTTTGTATAATATATAAAAATGTTGTATTTTTTTTTGAGGAGACTGAGCTTGCATTCCATGAGTGGCGGAGTGGTTATGAGTGGCAGATTTTAGCGACATTCTGCCTGTTCAGATATGGGCTCATGGATGAGTGTCCCATATCTTGGGGGGAGGGGGGGGGGGGGGGGTGACGCCTCCCGGCGTTAGCAGAATGGTTGCGTGGGGCATTGCAGCTCGCTAGCACTCCCCAGGATGGGGGGATAGGCTACAGTTGTCCTAGAATGATCTGCTTTATTTCATTAGTGTCATGTTGCCACAGACAGTCTAGGAGTGGTCTTTGTTTTGGTCTGTGACCGCACCTTATATTTTATATTCGCTATAATATAAATGTTGCTTGTGTGGGAGGCAAGCGAGAGAGTGTGAGGGAGTACACCCGGCAGCGAGGTGAGCTATGACGCGGCTCGCTTGGGCGCTGACGGCGTTGGCGGCCGGGTCGTCAACTAGTCCCTTCCCGTCGCGGCCTCGTGTTTTTTACCAGAGCTCAGAGCTTGCCTGACACGCGTATCGCCTACATCCTTTGCAATTCTGACCTCCATACTCGCTACTTTGCATACTATTTCTCTCTCTCGACTTCTCCTTTCTCATTCTCTAATCTTTATTAAACTCAACATCCCTTCTGGTTTCAGCATAGACGTTCACCGTCGACCAGTCGTATTGTACGCAAAGCTCTCAGATATTTCCATGTATTAGGTTAAGGAGGTATTATGCTTTATTGAGGTTTAGAGAGACGGACTTTTCCGTATGTGTCCTCTCTCGGGAAGGTTGTAGACCGGTATATGTCTCCCTTGCAAGGTATTGAGTGATTCTTCTTGGTTATCTAAAGCTAGACTAGGGGTAAGGTTTCTGTGTCGTTGTCTCCGATGTGTGCAGTGTTAGCTAAGCTCTGCACGACATCGACAGGTACTGTGGGAGCCTAAGTTGTCTTCGGGTTGGTTTACTTTGCGAGCACAGTGCTGTGGTGTGAGAGGGCCATAGCCTATCCCTCACAACATAGTGCTGCCTCTTTGTGTTGACTTCTGAGGGATTGCCAGGATAGAGCTAGGTACTAGAGACCTAGATTTATCAAGAGAGCATCCCCGTCATATAACGTAATCTTCATTATACCACTCTTGGACAACGTTAGGCTACGAGCCGCATGGTCGCCCATTGTTGCCCTGCCTTGATACCCCAGCTAGACTTTATTAACTGAGCAGACACTGGTTAGAGATAAGCCCCATTATTATATGTATGCAGCATTATTATTCACTGCACTTTTGAGCCGAGGTTGTTGTTGAGTTGCACAACCCGAGTAGGCTGTTGCGTTGTGTCACGAAGTATTTCTTTAGTTGTCGAGCATTACTACCTTTGCACAGTCTTTATTATTCGCCTGCCTATTATTACTATATGTCCTAGCATTTATTGTGACCCGTATTCTGCATTATAATTGTTCAAGATTCTTTACGGACATCTTCCCAGCATCAGACTTATTTCAGAAGTTTCCAGTTGATGTTGCAGGACTAGCATTGCACTTTCTTTAATACAGGAGTGCCAGTTATTTGAGTATCTACCGTAACGTTAATTAATCACGTTAACTATCTTTTCTTTGTGTAACATAAAAGAGTAATCTTTTACTGTTTGAGAATAGGCTGTTTCATTGAGCATCAGCCTAGTGTGTGTGCACCAGTTACTGAGTCATAGGATACCTCGTTGTCCAGGCACGACTCAGGGCGGTAATGGTGTTTTGTTTTCCAGTGTTTAATGCAGGGGTTGGATCTAGTGTTATCGTTGTTGCTTTTTGCCATTATCTAGTCCAATGTTGAAGAGCCCTGTGTCTTTGAGAACCTGGATCGTAACACGTTTTAGCAGGCGTCTTTTCCTAGCAAGTGTAGTATAGACGCTTTAAAATGTGGGTTGTATAAGATGTTAGCCAACTGTAAGAAAACAACCCAAGTACATTTGCTAATACCAATGAAAAATAATTCCATAATACTGATTGGAATATAGATGCTGATGTGTTTGAACTCGCTTCTGTCAAACTGGTGTGTGTGTGTGTGTTCCTATCTACATCTACCTCTCATTCATTCTCGGATTATTTGTGTGTGTCTGTGGGTGGGTGTGCGTTAGAGTTATTGCCTATAGAGATAGTATATCTTTGTTGTTGTTCTCTCTTTCTCTTTCTCTCTCTCTCTCTCTCTCTCTCTCTCTCTCTCTCTCTCTCTCTCTCTCTCTCACACACACACACACACTTTCATAACCTCTCTCTCTCTTTCAATTAGTCCGTCACGATCTCCCCTTTCTTACCCTTCTCCTTCCAATAACCTTGTTCTCCCAGCCGTCCACACTACACTCTCCCTTCATTAACCGTTTCTGTACCGGTGATATCCTTTTCATTATAGTATGGTGTTACGTTACGAGCGGGGTTCGAACCCATAACATAAAGAAACATTCCACTAAAAACCACAACACGAGGACTTATTATTTAGCCTCATAAAATGCGGAAAATGTGACTATCAGTTTCAGTCAAGAAGAAGTGGCATGTTAAACTTCCACAAAAAACTAGCAACTCTCTTTGTAGTCATTAAAACCTTGGTAGGTGAAAAGATGTGGCAAGTTCATAAAATATCAGTTGATATCAAATGGCTGTTTTAGCCTAAAAACCCCAAAGTTATTCCTTGAATTAGTGATCTTTAGTTACTTTGACTTAGATTTATGCCAACAATCAAAAGAATAATATATTAGCATATAAAGGTAAAATGTAAAGAATATGTAAAATAAAATACAAATTTATTTACATGATTAATTATACACAAAAGTTACTTCTAGTGAAAATATCAAATTTGAGAAACATTGATGTGAAATAATTAAGACACTCTTAAGAAAAATAATACATAGTTATATCAATACCCTCCAAGAGAGTAAGTGAAAGCAATCAATAAACATAGAAAAAAATCCTAGGCGATACTTATTCAACTCAAGGTGAATCTTTTACAAACAAACTCAGGGCAGGTCAGGATAAGATGGTGGTGGAGAATACCCTACCTGCCGTTACGTTACGAGCGGCTTATATACCCTTAACGCACCTGGCTCTGATACCAACTTCTTGAGCTGTATTAATCTCAACTCATTATATACTTGCTGAATTAAAGTATTACTTTTACCAAGAACTCTATGATATATCTTGTATGCAATACTTATGGCTAGAAAAGCCAAATACATTATTACCTAGCTATAATCAATATCATTCGTATGTCAGGCAACGAAGAAGAGCAAGGGAGTTGAGGAAAGGGGGAGAGAATGAGTAGGGTTACGAGTGTAAGGGGGAGAATGGAATGTGAAGACAATGGGGGTAGGCTGCAAGAAGCCTCCCAATACCACTTCACTCGTGTGGTACATTCAGGGAAAATAATATTTTCTTATATATGAAACTAAGCTGTCTACAGGTCGAATTAATTATACCGGGCTCATAACATTGCATAAGATGTTCAATCATAAATAATTTAAGATCGTACCCACCATAACAACCGCAATACCTCAATTACAACCAGTGACACTTGAATGAAATAGAAATTCCTAACACTGGCAAGTATTAGACGATTGTATTCAGCGTACGAAAGATGTCTACCTATTAAAAGGTTACAGACCACCTCAGTTGTTGTTGTTGTTCCCTAAGCTGCCTGGCCGAACAGCCCCGAGTCCCTGAGGAAGGCCATGGCCACGATTGGGCTTTCCCACAGAGCTCTCAGGGGTGGGGTGTTTGTGATGTGTTGTAAGTGTGGTCTGTATTCATTTGGTACTGTAGGGGATGTTTGGGGAGGGATGTATGTGTTTATGATGGTTATGTTGGAGGTGTTGCCAGTGCGTATCTTAATCGATTGTATTTCTGTTGTGTTATCATTTGGGGGAGGAGGGATTTGGTTTGTACACTGGTTACTATGTATGATATTTCTTTGTGTACCAGGGTGATGAGTCCACCGCCCCCGCCGACAGCCCGGTCTTGTCTGATGGTGGTGAAATTATGAAATGTGGGTGTTTTTTGTGTTGTGCAGAGTTTTGTTTCTTGTAAGATGGCAATGTGTATGTTGTGTTGTTTGATGAAGTGTGAGAGTTCGTGTTTCTTTGTGTTGATGCCATCTATGTTCAATTGGAGAATATTAATGTTATGTGCACGATGTAAGTTGGGTGCTGCTGCACGAGGATGAGGTGGGGGTGAGGGGGGGGGGGGGGGGGCTGGGGGTTGGGATGGGTGAGGTGTGTGTGGGGATTGGGGAGCAGGAGATGGGGGTTGGAATGGATTAGGATGGGGTGTGGTGTGTTGAGTTGAGGATGTGGATGGTATGGGAAGGTTAGGTGGGTTAGGGAGGAGAGGTGGATGGGTTTTAGGGGGGGGGAGTGGATGATATGGGAAGGCTAGGTGGGTTGGGGAGGAGAGGTGGACGGGTTTTAGGCGAGGGATTTGACTGGGAGAGGGAGGGGCTTGAGGAACAGGTCCAGGTGTTCGTGTAGTGTTTCTTGTAGGCAAGTGTTGTACAGGTGAAGTGGGTCCAGTTCCTGCATGAATTGCAGAGAACTGAACCCTTAGTGTGGCGACTCGAAGTGATGGGTTTTGAGCAAGTTGGACATATGTATGTCGTGAAATTACTAGCTGGAGAGCAAGTCTTTTCCGGTTTAGGGAAAAACTGTTTGAGTGTGTGTGTGGTGGTGTGAGAGGTGTGGAAATTCCCGGGCGACCGAAGTCGCTCCAGAGACCCGTGCCCCAGGAAGGGGGGTCAAGGATGGTTGTGACGGTTTGGCTCCCCGAAACTGCTCCCCGCGGCCCTGGCATCCGGTGTCCTCCACTGGTCGTTGATACTTGTCTGCCGCCGTGGGAGTGGTCCAGCCATCCGTGTTGGCACTCCGGAAGGTGTCCACGGCGTTAGACGACCGGCCACATCAGACTAAAAAAAGCATGCAGCTTTTCCAATATACAGCTGGTGGTTCGAGACAAGGGACTCGGAGTTGAGAGTTCACACCGCTCCAGACAGTGACACTCGCGCAGTTAATCTTTTTAGCTACCATATTAAATGTAACTAAAAAACAGACGTCGCCGTTACTGAACGGGTTAAAGAGGGTCACCGTGACAACTCAACTAGTTGACCCTTTCAACCAGTAGACCCTCTCTAACCATCTAGCACAACACAACCTATAGTGTTTATATTAGGTTAAGGGTTAAAATACGTTAGATTGGAGTATACTAACCTATCTAGTTGTACAATCGTTACTAAAAAATTCAATATAATCAGACTCTACATACTAATTAAATTGTTAATCCTTCGTCTGCTCCTCTTTAAAATAACAACAATCCTCTTACTATAAGATTGCTGAGATAAGGTAATGGAATAAGAAGGATTTTGTCATTTTATTCGATTTGTATTTCTACATATATAAAGTATGTTATTAGCACATTCGAACACAAGGTGGCTCACATTGTAACAATATACATGAACACATTTTATAAAGACATATTTCACCCCTCACCACATATTATATCACCTTATAACTCATCAACAGGCACCTCAACACCAATCCACTTCTCACCACTTCTTTCATATTATCTACTCACATAATCAATCCTCGTCACTCGTCACCACTCCATACTTCACTTACTTTATTCTTGTTTCATCACTTAACTACATTATCACCATACACTCAAATGTCTTCACCATTTGCATATCATCATCATTCCTATACTTCATCACTTCACCACCATTCATTCCTCACCATCAATAAACAACTCATTCACATCACCATTCCACCACTTCATTCATCTTCATCACCACCCAACTCATCATATCACCACCACTCACCACCTCATTAATTATCATTAGACCAGTACAGACTCATCATCATCACTACCACCCATTCATCAACTTCACCACCCGTCACAACTTCATCAATTATCACATCACTACTCTTACCGCACATTAATCATTCGTACTCACCATCACCACCACTCACCACACAATCTACTATCACTTCACGACCCCATTCATCTTTCATAAGTTCACCACCATCCACCATTTCATTCATCTTACATCACCACAAAACCTCATCACTTCTCCACCACCTCATCACCTCATTCATCTGTTATCACTACGCAACTCATCACGTCACCACTCCTCAACACCTCATTCATATCTCTCATCACATCACCAACCCTCAACACCTCATTCACTTGTCATCACCATACAATTCATCACATCGCCACAATTCATTCATAGATGGATAGAGGCATCCATCTATCATCACTTCACCACCACCCTCCACTTCATCCATCGTTCTTCACCACACAACTCATCACTTCACCACCCCTCCTCCATCCCAGATCTTACCTGGACATTAAGTAGCTCATCATCTCAGCCCTTCACTCCATGAATAACAAATATACCATTCATTAATTCAGGCCCTCTTCACCCATATTGGGCGGTGCTCACACGAGCGATTTCTCCGTCAATTTCTACGGGCAATTGTATTCTGGCATGTTTAAAATATTAGCAATAAGAATTAAACTACCTAATATAATCTACTTTCAATCTAGTTTCCGATTCCAATACGAAAGAGACTCAAAATAGTTTAAGAAAATACTTGCTCATCGAAAATTGCTGAAAACTAGGCTCGTGTGACACCACTTTCACATTCCCTCCCTCCACATCCATTACACTTGTATATATGATGGAAGGATCTGATCATGTATAAGTGATGTGACGCATGTCGAGTATGAGCATGCTGTACAGAACGCCCAGTCAGGCCCCACTCTCGCTAAGGATCGTCAGGGCAGGAACTATGGCTGTAGTCTGTGTAGAGTTTCCTAACTCAGTTTATGTGAACCGTTGTACTATAAGTATTATCATTATGTATTTTTGTTTTCTTCTAAGTCAACGAGTTCTATTTTATATCATTAGATATAAGTATTGTGTGTGGGACTTGTATGTAATGATGAGAGGAGAGATATTACGTGGCGGGGGGATCAGTGAGTACGCCACGCGGGCCGGTAGGCCTAATTCCCTCCTCCCTTCCTCCCTTTCAGCGCGTGGGAAGTTCTTTGTCAATCCCAGATTGAGAGAATATGACGTCATGATTGCCAGTGGGCGGTCCTTAAGTAGTTTGAGATATGCCGCTAGAGGGCCGAGTATAAAAAGAGAGGTTTTTGCCACCATGCTTCAGAACTCATCAGGCAGAGCGACTTCTTATATCCCTTGCAACTATATATATTCTTCCGACTGATGTGAACTTTCTCTACTCTCTGAACAGCCTATCTTCTTCCCTTCTCGACCCTTTATAACCTCAATGACCCCCTTTGGTGCAGATTTAGTCAGCCAAAGTATTATCGCTTGAGTTCTCACGAGATAAGTGCCTGTTAGATAGCCTATTTTTGGAAGGGTTAACTAGAATAGGATTGATTGATGTTTGTTGCACTCGTATATGCATTTCCCTGTGTGCGATTATTCATGTTCCTGTTTTCTGCTGGTTTAGGCAATGCTAGACTGGGATAGGGTTTCTGAGTTGTGATTTCCTATGAGTACTAGGTTGCGGTTGAACCAGTACAATTGCAACGGAGACGTGGAACGCCTAGGTGGTCTTTCTGACTGTGTACCGTGGGAGTTTAGCACTGTGTTGCGAGTGAGGCTTTTGCCTGTGCCACCCAACACTGTGCTATCTCATTTGCTTGACTTTGAGAGGATCGCCAGGAGAGAACCAGATACTAGTGATCTGGATCTCTCAAGAGAGCATCCCGTCAATTACCGTAATTTGGCCGCACAGTCTTAAGGACCTCGCTAGGCTACGAGCCGCTTGCTCAGCCATTGTCTCTTAACCTTAGATATCCCAGCTAGACTTTGCTCGACCAGCAGATACAGCATAGTATTGAAGCTTCTCCTTATGTATATTATTGTTTAAGCACTATTGATTTCATGTGTGGCACGCTTAGCTACTTCAGAGATTAGTGGCCCACGAGCACAATCTTAGTAGGCTATTGCCAGTGCATTGTCGGAGTACTTCTTCTTAATGTTTGCCATATCCTATTGCTTATTCTTATTCTTATAATTCTTCTTATGTCAATTTAAAGCCTTTAATTACCAGTGAGTTATTCATTAAATTGCTGTTCAAAATCCGATACTTACTTCTTACGAGTATTCGAGAAGCATCTAACTTATCAGAAGATTCCTTGCTTGAATGCTCGAGGACTATTGTTTAACGTAACGTAATAGTGCCGATCCGAAGTAGAGGGTGGAGGACTTCTTAAGTTCTTAGTTCAAGGGTGGATTACTTCGGCTTCGGCCAACACTATTCTTTAGTGTTGTAGTACTTTCTTCTTTGTTTGATTGTTGACCAGGCTAGATAACTCCCGTCTTGCTATTAGTCTGTTGTGTGAAACGCTAGTACCGAGTTCTTGTATACCCCGTTATAGCAGATAGAACTCTGGAGGGTAGTGGCGTTTTTTGTTCGGCTGGCAGTACTCTGGGGTTGGGATCGTGTGTTTCCGTTGTGGCAGCGAGCCATACTCGAGTCCTGTGTAAGAGCCCTAGTGTACCCGAGTGCCCGGTCGTAACAGTGATTTTTTGGTATATATGATAAAGAGCAGGGGGGTATTAGGGGGTATTATCTCGAACATTGGTTTGTTAGTGGTATATTTTATAGTTGTTGTCTGCTCTCTCTCTCTCTCTCTCCACGAAAGTTTTCTTCCACTCGGTTTCCCCTGATGTGGTCCTTTTTGTATGTCTATCTGTCTGACATTTTATATTATATTCCATTTTATTGTTTCCTATTGTAGACCCTCATCCTTCTCTTCCTCTCTCTTCTTCCTTTTTCATTCTGCCCGTCCTCCACCCACTGTCTCATTTCCTCCTCCTCCCTGTGTCTCATCCTTCTCCTCCTCAGCTATTTCTTCCTGCCACCCACTTCCCCCTGGTGTGAGTCTATACGCCTTGCTCTCCAGTTGTCTCTCCTTCTTCACACCTTCTTTAACACCAACAGGTTTTCAGTTTAAAGTTGTCACCGTCGTTTCCCCTGACCCTCCTTCCACCTCTCACAAACCCTTTACCACCTCAAATGTCTAAAGCAAGGACAGTTTTACCAAAGGATTTGTATCCGAGTTTGGTATATGTTTAATATATGCTATAATTCTATCTAAATCAACTAACAACTATCACGGTTCGACACATCCACGTTTTATCTATAATGACTCTACCCTGTTTAAAATTAGTAGCCCAAAACTCGAACATCAACGTCCATAACTCACAAACTACTAGAGTAATCGAGCTTATATTTATACCAATTGGGAAGGGTCAGCCTGGGAATAGGTGTGGAAATTTACATTCCATTTGTTCAAGCCCTTTTTGAGTTACAGAGCGATTTCACGATTTCTGGCCTACCTATTCGGAATAGGGTATAGGTGAAGATCACCAAGCAATGTTCACACACACACACACACACACACACACACACACACACACAGCCCGTAGCCTAGTAGGTAGAGCTCTCGTCTCACACACGAGGGGTCGGGGGTTCAATCCCCGGCCGGGCGGAGACAAATTGGGCTTGTCTCCTTTCATGTGTTAGCCTCAGTTCACCTAGCTGTAAATAGGTACCTGGAATAAGTGGACGACGTTGTGACGTCCCATCTGGGGTTGGCAAAAATGGTACAAGGCGAGATGGGTATCATATGGTTCACCTAAGCTGATGGCTACCTAAGCCTTCGGGCGAGACGGTACCGTCTATAGTGAGAATGGTACCATACAGATCCACCCTAAGCCTTCGTTTCCGATGTCGCCAATTGGCTAAAAATACAGACTACACACACATCCACAGCCATTCCAACGATACATATAACACCTACACATATAGGAGGCGGGAAATAACGAGCATGCTCACTCCCGCAATACAACTAGAGTAAGTACAACTAGAGTAAGTACACACACACACACACACACACTTATATATACCGTTAATGAGAAGGCGTAGTCATATTGGGTCTTGGGTAAAATAAAACGTTTGCATGCAACTCTACGATCTAAAACTGCCAGGCGTGACCGTGGCAAAATCTTGGTGGAGCTGAACCAACTCCTCCGACTATTATGTGGGGACATAATTCAAGGTGCGTTGTTATGAAGGAATATAATGCAATAAGTTAATCATTGAAATTATTATGGTTAAATTTAATTATGGGTGTGGGGTATAGACTATGGTTCATTACGTCCTTGTGAAGATGGATGCAAATCAGTATTGGTTTGAATATCAATAATGCAACATGTGGAGCTAACATAATTACATTTAATCAGAAAATAGTGGAAGATAATTGCAATAAAGTCAAGTTTGACTATGTTTAATATTGATGCCTGTTATAATATAATTCCGCTGGTAGCACAGTGGAAGTAATCATTATCTATCTTTTCCCCGTTTACCATTCATGTTCAGTATCAAACGGTCATGAAGGAATTTCCAACTTACTAACTCCCAGTCCTCGTCAATAGTCCATAAATCCCCAAATAAACTCTCTTACTAGCTCCATAACCATATCAGCACACTGGTAACGACCGTTGTATAAGTGGTATCCTTTGGAATATCTAATTGGCTCCGTTTCTTTCTAAATTGTATATAGATGATATTATAAATAATATTGATAAGATCAATGAGGGATGCATTCTCGGTATCACAAGGATTAATATTTTAGCTTACGCCGGCGACATAGTCCTGCTTGCGAACGCCCATGAAGTTATAAACAAATGATATCTACACTTTTGCTGTGAGGTGGAAAAGCACTAACTGAAAATTAATTCGAGCAAATCTAAATGTATGATATACGGTAAGAAAATATCAGGGAAAAATTATAACCTTATTAATTTAGGATATGACGTGCTAGAAAGAATAGATACATATGAATATTTAGGTCACAGCATTTGCTCTAATCTTAAAGATGATAAAGATATTGAAAGAGACTAAATGGTTAATTTTATGGTAGTTTTTACAGTATTTTAAGAAACTTTAGTCTAGTAAACATAGATACATTGTTATTTATGTTCAACTCCTACTGCAAGCCTGACTATGGTCTTTGTCTGTGGAATCACGCAAATGTGTATAAATCTTCTATATTTGACACTCAACGAGCGACTAGTTTTGTAACGTCACTACCTGCCCAGTGGGCTGATTTACCCTAAACGAGCTTCATTCCATACTCTTTTTCATGCATAAAGAAGAGCCAGAGCGTAATACAATTATGTATCCGTGAAAGGGCGATAATTGAGCTTTCCAATGACACCTGAACCATCCTTGTACGACCACGGGTTCTCTTGCAACGATCGTGCAACACGAAGGGAAAATCCCTAAAATACAGTAATTTCGTCAGTTTTTACCCTGTATTGCGGGACCAGGGATGGGGTGGGATGTGATGTAACAGTCAGTGGCGGGGCAACGTCCATGCCGAATGGTCAGAGCCCGCCCGCGCTCCTCCCACCGCTCGGACTCTCTCTCAGAGCCGATTATGTGCTAAGAATCGCATACGACCTAAGGCGAGACCCGCTTTTTAGGCCTTGGTTCTCTAACCGACTTAAGGCGGGACCCGCCAAACAAGGGTTAAAGCATTTGAGGTTGCTTACGCTTAAGCCATGAAACGTATGATAGGAGCTCCAACCTTTGCCAGTAACTATGAAGTAGCAGAGACCTGTAACTTGCTGTTACTCAGACACCACATTGCTATTACTCTTGCTAGATATATTAAAAGGGTTATGAAATCTGATATTTCCATTATTAGTGTTAATATGCCCTTCCTTAAATGTGGCTATTTCTATGTGTAAACAACAAAGCTGTTTAAAAATGCATATGGTGTGGATATATCTAATCTGACCCTGGATATTGTGACTGCGAGGGTAACTTGGGTACAACGCTGTGAGGAACGGAGAGCTCCAGTGATATTGTCATCTTAACTGGCTATGGGCTGTTGTGTTCTTGATTTTATCAATATGCTGTGCACATGGCATTATTTCTGGTAGGTGTATAACTATCTTGCAGGTACAAACAATTCGGTATAGTTTTGCATTTTCGAACATTGAATAGTTCCTCAATTTTGCAATATGTATGGTTGTTTTTGAAACGTTTTTAATATAAAATGTGTAGACTTATTTAAATTTATTACATTTTTGTATGGACTTATCATTGTTCTCAATGAATTGTTTGTTCTCTTATATAGTATTGTTTTGTTATTCTCATGTACAAATTTAACTTTAAGCTATTTCTTAAACTGAATAAGTGATAATAATTTAATCTTAAGATGCATAGTTACAATTACTCAAATTTTGGTGTTTATGTGTACTGTCCACCTATTTCCTCAATATATGTAATTTATTACGAAATAAAATTGATTGATTGATTTATTGATTTACTACTACTACTAGTAATAACTAATAATAATAATAATAATAATAATAATAATAAATACATGAACGCGGAGTACATAATTATATTCTTACATTTTATACCGTGAACATATAACGGTTATTTGCGTCAATAATGCTAGATCAATGATAGCGAGTGAATTCGTTGTGGTGACTGGGAAGACATTATATATTTGTCGCCATAAATCATGAGATTTGCTGACATTATTTTGACAAACCCATTTTGTAGGTATTGCCGACCGCATGACCCCCATTTAAGGGAAGATGGGCGTATTATTTACTTATTTATTTATTTGTGTATTATTTGTTTAGTTTCCTCCGTCGACCTCCATCAAACTTAAAAACACTCCAAAACTCCCCTCCAAGATAAAAGTGTACGATTTGTTATAGCAAAATGACCTGCCGGAGGTCGGTTACCACATTACAGGCTCGCTATCGCTCGCGAGGAAAACAAAATTTACACCGAGATTGTGCGAAAGGTTTTAATATTGACAAAGAAATGGGAAAAAAGGTCTTAAAATCGCCAAACTAATGAGCCGAAGGTCATAAAATCTGAAAACTAATGGGGCTAAACATGAGGAAGAAGTGGGGCCAGAAAAAGCAACCCCCCCCCCCCCCCCTAAAGCTTTTTAGTTTATCGTGAGGAAGTCTTTAATTATATTCACGTTTTCATTAGACGATTGTAAACTCGAGAGCATAATGAAGAACCGAGTCATCCACTCCATCACAAATAAGCCCTAATTATAACAGAATTACAGGAGTTACGGTTATATTGTTCCTAGACTTAGTAATTCCCACCAGAGTATTAAATAAAATACCTGAAATTATTATGTACCAACTAATAACTATGATGTATTTTTAAGAAAAGTATTAACCTCACCAACTATATCAGAGCGATTCACTATATCCTCTTAGCATTGAGTTACTGTAAGTTAAAGCTAGGAAATAATTCGATCATAGTCTCAATGAAGTTGAAGGAAAGATAAGCAAACATCCATCTAGGTAAGGTTCTTAAGGCTGAAAAGCACGAAGCCTACAACTGAAGTGGAAAATTGTCTCCCCCTTCCCACCTCGAGAATACAACGAGCACTGTTGTGTTCCCTCTGACGTCCGGATCCTGGATTCCTGATTACGAGAGGCAGTTCCCCTTGAAGCCCAGACCAGCCGAATCTACGTTCCACGTCGGCCAGACTTACTCTCGAACTCCTACCCTCCTAAGATTACCCTAAGTGTCTCTGAGTGTCTTACGTTGTGATTATTGTTGTGAAGGTAAGGTAAAATATGTGAATATTCAAGTGCTAAATTCTATATAGATCTGTGTCCAAGACCGTTATTTATTGCATATGTGTTAATCCTTCAGAAACCTTATTAAGTGTTGAATAGATCCGTGTCAAAGATCTAGTGTTAATTTATCTCCTAAACTCGTATAAACACGTACTACACATACGTTACATACACGTGTAAACTAATGCTCTAGCCGAATACGCACAGATTTTCCTTGTGTATGTCCATTCTATTATGTATGTAGCAAGTTGAAGTTGAAGTGTATATCGTTTATTTATTCCCTTCTTAAATATAATTTTTACCTAGAACCTACGCTCGATTTCATATTTAGTTTACCTCAGTCTTCCATCCTCTCTAAGATTTATTTTTGATAATTTAAATCTAATTTCTTTGATAAAACCCTCAGTTACGCTTTGTTATATCGGGCGTTAACCTATTTGCTTTGTGAACAATATATTTGTTTATCTATTATGAAATAGGTAACTTCGATCCATCTCATCTAGGAATTTTAGCCTCGTATTGATCTTTTATCTAATTATTTCATCATCTTGAATACAATGCCAATTTATGCTGTATTCCATATAGGAATCTGTTAACCAGTTCAGTCCTCCTTCATACCATATCAGGTATTTCCATCTAAGTGCAACTTTGTCGTGTATGCCATATTTACTATTGGTATTATTAAAACTACTAGTACACGTTATTATATTTATGCGTTTCTTAACTTTCTGTGATCATAAGTTGTTTGATTCAGTTCAGGTTATATTAAACCTTTATTTATTCTTCAGTTGATGTATATCAATAAATCTGAATTCCTCAACCCTTGAGATTATTATTGCATATAATAGTTGATTAATTGTATGTTCACAATATAATTGTTCTCATTCTAACCTAACTACACAGTTAATTAGAAAAGTAATTCAACTCCCTTCTCCTTTTTTATTTTAACGCATTCCTCCCAATATTAAGAATTACATCACACTAACCAACCGCAATTACTATGTCCATCCCCTCAGTATAGCGAATGACCTGAGTGACCTACCGGGTCATATTTACCTTTGCTCGGTAGTCTTTACACTACCCGTATGCCTCTCGCCACCCGTGAGTGAGCGTTAAATTAAGAAATCCTTGTGCGTTCCCCCTTATCGTTCAGGCCAGAACTATTCATATGTGTGTTGGAGATTTCATTATACCTCTAATAAACTTGTTAAGAATACTTCACGTTACATACTCAACTCCCATATATGCTATTATCAAGGGTTTATTTTATGTGTATGCGTGTCTATACATTATTGCATATTCCACTATAATACTATCATTTCATTCCAGTTCATTATTATGTTATGTAGAGACCTTTGTGTGTTGTAAATGTATTCAATTATTTACTTACTATTCCTTATAATAGTTAACCCACTGAGCCCGAGCGATGCACTGTTTGCGTCGGCAATGTTTGCAACGCTAAACCCCAGCGACACATACGTTGCGTCACGGTTAATTACTCCGGTCCTATGGCAGCTAGAGGGCTCAGATTTGTATTGGAACTGTGTAAGTATCCCACGCAACAATGCCGATGGTTGAAAACTCTCAAAGTCCAACCGCGTGCGCGTGAGCGTGCAAAAACTTGTTTTTGCCTGTTTTGCCTACCCATTTCCCCTCTTGTTATTCCGACTTTCGGGCGCACCGTAGGACCCATTAATGACCTAGGGGATCGGTTTTTTGTGAGTTTTCCTTCATTTCTAACCCATTCCTGGTGTTTTCTGGGATTTTTGTTTTTTTCAAAACCTGCCGGTCCTGGGTGGTACATTTATTATTAACTAGATGGGGTTGTTGTTGTTGTTTTTCCCCAAGCTGCCTGGCCGAACAGCCCCAAGGCCCCGAGCAAGGCCAAGGCCACAACCGAGCGCCCCCACAGAACCCCCCCCCCCCCCGCCGACCACAATAAAGCCTGGGTGACCGAAGCCACTCCATGGCGGGGAGCTGAGGAGGGTGCGGAAACGCCCGGGAAACCAAAGCCCCACCCAGGGCCCTGTGCCCCTCAGCAATTATGAAGAGAAAGTTGAGGGGCAAAGGAAAGATGTGACGCTTTGGCTTCCAATCTTGGTAGATTAGGAGGTCAATCCACGCAAGAGACGTCGTCACTTGAGATCTAGAAAATATACAAGTAAAAGGAACAGTCAGAGTAAGCTATGGGTATGGCAGAGATTGCTCAGTTCTCACTCTGATAGACCAGCCCATCACCACATGACTAGAACCCAATCCTCTCAGCACCAGCTAGGAAAGGCCCTAGAAAGCCGCCTTTGGCGGGGGGATAGCTCCCCTATTTCAACCCTTTTCGGGGTTGGGCACCCGCCAACTAGATGGGGTTCAGTGGGTTAACTTAACTCTTAGTCCACATTTCAGGTCTTGTCATATTCGTGAATTTTCATATTAATCTTATTATGCCAAAATATGTTGATTCCCTTACTGTTCACAAGTAATAGCTAAGGAATCATTCTATCTATCTATATGCCATTGAATAAATAAGAGTGTATAACATACATGTGTGTATTTATTGTGTTCGTTACAACCTGATTGAGTACCTATTTATAAATAAGAGCGTGTTAGATATGTTCCTGTTGAGGATATAATGAGTCTATAAGTCCATAATTAGATTTGAGTAAAGACCATAAAAAGAGCTAAGTTGTATTACAACCAGGCATAACAATTTAAAATACTTAATGGGTTTGACAATGGGGATTATAGCACATTATTTAGCCTCAATTTGAATACAACACGCAACAATGGCTGGAAATTAGAATTGAAAAGGCTCAGCACTAGTATTTGTGGAAACCTTTTCACATATATGATCTATTCTACCTGGAACAAACTTCCCTCCGAAGTTGTAAACAGTTTTTCAGCAGAGCAGTTCAAGAAGAGAGTAGATAGTATTTGGCACACTCTGTAATGAGTGTAGCTCACTAAACAGTCTCTATCCTTCCACTTCGAGTATCTCCACGGAATGGACAGCATGGTCTCTGAGATACTAACTATTGCTTGTAACTCTCTCTCCCATTCCAGCGTGCGTAATAAAGAAACTCATCAGAGCCAACATCAACATGTGTTATATTGCTTCCAGGGTGCACCCCAACTACCCCCCACCCCATCACCTTACCCACACACCCACCCCATCACCATCCCCACACACCCACACCTAACCTTACCCACACATCCTCCCCCCACCCTCCTAACTTCCCCAACCTTTCCCCTAACTAACCTCTCCCCGCATTCCACCAACATATCTTATTCATTATGAGCAGCCACTCGACACAAGTGGAGAATCTGATATTAAAAGCATTTATTATTAATCATCGCAAATAGACGGTTCGTTGGTGTAACTCAAATGGTGGGTATGATGATAAGATGTTCAAACTATTATCTTCATTCTTTTTCTCCTTCGCAAACATGTTGGCTCTATTAATCCCTTTTTGTTCTGCCAATGTTTAAAACCTTGGACAGAAAACGCTGTTACCTATTTGCAAGGGCGTGGTGCGCAAAACATGTTTTTTTTTAGTCTGCGCGGCCCACATGGCCATTGTCTCAGTTATCGGCCTGCAGGCAGTCGGTGTGCTGTGGGCCTCAGTCGGGTGTGGAGGTGCTGATCGCCCAGCAACATGAGAACATGCCCAAACAGGATATATCCGTTGGAAATCTGCAACATATGTACACTCACACGTACTAAAAGTTGCTCAGGGGTGGGTCCTTCCTTCCCCTACTCCACCCTGGGCAAGTGGAAGGGGGGAGTCTGGTCCAAGTCTACCCCCACCTTCCACCCCCAAACTATCCCCATCTCTCCCCCCTTTCTTCTCTAGCTGGCAGTTAGTGATTAGCGACGATTGTTCTCATGCATTGCAAATTATTGTTAAACCATAATTGCACATGTTTACAATGGCCAACATTTAGAATATATTAAGAATTTATTAGTACATTATACCGGTACGGTACGGCATAGTTGCATTCTCAAAATTAGTTTCTATCCACAACGTGGGTTACACGAATCTTGGCTGTAGTACTTTAATTGTGTTTCTCTCTCTCTCTCTCTCTCTCTCTCTCTCTCTCTCTCTCTCTCTCTCTCTCTCTCGCATTGCACTACTTTCTACGATCAAGACTTAATGTGATTCGAATATAATAATACCGTAATTGAATCCAATCTCGTACAGTATTCAGGATATTACGTTAACCATATAGTGATTCGAATACCGTAATTGAATCCAATCTCGTACAGTATTCAGGATATTATGTTAACCATTATTGCAATACACAACAACTTGCAACTGTTATTGCATGATTGTTTCATGTATCATTCCAATCAGTTTCTCCCATTTATTCAATACCATACATAACATAAACAGTCTGTATTTAATTATAGGTGGCCTATACACTATACACTATATTTTAGCGCCTAGTATTTTGCTGAATACATTTCTTTTCAAGCAGATACTTGATTTATCATTCAGGAGGGCCTGAATATGCCCAAATAAGCCCAAAACCCCCCCCCCCCGCTAGACAAGGGTTAAATTGAAAAGTGTACTGACATTAATTAAGTAATGTTCATACTGTTGTGTACATTAAATTACCATGATTGTATGTAAACGGATTACTCACGAAGAAGGTAGGGTAAAAATTTAGGGAAATTTAGGGAAACTACGTTGAAACTATCTTCCCTGTAGCACCGCAAGGAAGCATTTATGGACATACCTCCATGGATTACAAAATGTTTAATTCTGTGTTCCCTATCACCCATTTCATTTTGTACACATGTTTCTGAACACCCTGAATGGTACCTTATTCATTATGGTACATAATTTGCATGAGCTTTATGTTTATAAACTGTTGCCCGTCGCCCACCGATAACAACAAAATATATACAAAACCATATAAAACATGGTGACCGTATAGAAGCAAGAGACGGTGTTTTGTGACACCTTACTTTTCTATACCGTACCTATAATATTGGTTGTTATTAGTTTTCTATTTTCATCGTGGATGTGTTTTTTGTTTATCAAATATGTAGAGGGGAAAGGGTAGGTGCTTGTTTTGTTTGTTTTTTTCTCGTGAGTTTATAATAGATTTACCGTCACGCTTTCTTCCATACACTCTTTTTCCCCCTGACTTTTTTTTCCAAACACTGTGAGAGATTTGTCAAACAATATATTGCATACCACACATATATTAGTGTCCTTATAATATACATTGATTTCAATAATTTCTTACCGTTATCTCACATTAGATATAATATTGAAATTCTTAAATGAATAAATAAATAAATAATATGTATACCGGTATATATATATATATATATAATATATATATATATATAGCTGACAGGGCTAGATTTCGAACCGTACAGGCAGGAGGTCCAGTCACCTACTGTACACCACCACGAGAGTTAAAAGAAGGAATTTGATACTTCTACCAGTATTCCTTCCCAACTCGACTGATGGGGGGACAGACTGTCTTTTAACCCACTGAGCCCCAGAGACGCACTGTTTGCGTCGGCAATGCAAGTAACGCTAGACCCCAGCGATGCGAACATTGCGTCGGCCACTAAAACCTCTATTATTCGGCTCGTATGGTCGGAAATGGCTTGAGAATGGTAGGGGAGGTACCGTAGTGTGTGGACGAACATCTGTGATGGATGCTAGGGTGTATAGGGGTATTGGAGGGGGTCTGTCTGATCATTATGTAGTGGTAGCTAAGGTTAGGATACAAAAGAACTGGGTGAGGAGAGCTGGAGGGAGGCGAGAGGAGGGTGGAATGGTGAGGAGGGTGGAGAGGTTGCAGGAGGAGGAAGTCAGGGAGGAGTACAGGAGAGCAGTGGAAAGACAACTAGGTGGGTTCGACCTGGAAGTTATGGAGAAAGTGGAGGAGATGAGCAAGGTGTTTAAAGATGAGATCTGTGCAGCATGTGAGGAGGTGTGTGGAGTGAGGAGAAGAGGGAGGGGAGTGAAAGGTACAGCATGGTGGATAGAAGAAGTAAGAATAGCTGTGGAGGAAAAGAAGAAAGCATATAGAGAGTGGTTGGGTAGTAGAGGGAATGAAGATTCTGAGAGACAGAAACGAGCAAGGTACATGGAGAGTAAGAGGGTGGTGAAGAGAGTAGTGAAGGACAGTAAGAGAAGAGTAGATGAGGAATTTGGAAGGAATCTGAGTGTAAAATGGAGGGAGAGTAAGAAACTGTTCTGGAAAGAAGTCAAGAAAGTTAGGGAAGGTAGCAAGGGAAACAGTAAGGGTGTGAAAGTTAAGAATGGGAGAATGCTAGCTGAGAAGCAAGAGAGAATCGAAAGATGGAGGGAGTACTTCAGTGAGTTGCTAAATGTAAGGAATGAAGAGCCAGCAAACATAGCTGGATATGGTATGGGAGGGAGAAGAAGAGAAGTAGTGGAGCAGGAGGTGGAGGTGGGGATCAGGAGGTCAGAAGTGTGGGAAGCCATGAAAAGAGTGAAGTTGGGGAAAGCACCAGGAGCAGATGGAGTGTGTGGGGAAATGTTGAGGTATGGTGGTGAGATAGTGATAGAATGGGTAAGGAAAATGTGCAAACTAGCATGGGAGAAGTGGAGTGCACCCGATGACTGGAAGACTGGCGTAATAGTCCCCCTATATAAGGGCAAAGGGGAAAGAGGAGTGTGTGGTAACCACCGAGGAATATGTCTTCTAAGCGTAGTAGGGAAGGTATACAGTAGGGTGATTGAGAGAGTGAGAGTGAGAACGGAGAAATGGACAGGCGACGAGCAGGGAGGTTTTAGGAAGGGAAGAGGATGTGTAGATCAGATTTTTACCCTGAATTGTGTTGTGGAGAAGTATCTGGAGAAGAAACAAAAGGTGTATGTTGCCTTTATGGACTTGGAGAAGGCCTATGACAGAGTGGATAGAGAAGGTTTGTGGAAAGTACTTAGAATATATGGAGTAGAGGGCAAGTTGCTGAAAGCAGTGAAGAGCATGTATGAGGGTGCAAAGGCGGCAGTACGTGTGGAGAGTGAGCAGAGCGAGTTCTTTGACCTGAATGTTGGTTTGAAACAGGGGTGTGTGATGTCCCTGTGGTTGTTTACTGTATATATGGATAGAGTCATGAAAGAAATACTATCAAGAGCAGTGGATGTTGGTGTATCGCTGAAAAGGGAGGGAATTGAGTGGAAGCTACCTATACTGCTGTTTGCGGATGATACAGTTCTGATGAGTGATAATGAATGGGAGTTGCAGGGTCTGGTAAATGAGTTTGGAACAGTGTGCGAAAAACGGAATTTGAAGGTAAATACGGGGAACAGCAAGTTTATGGTCTTCGAAAGGGGTGAAGTCACAGAGTGTGAGGTGAAGCTGAACGGTCAGGCTATGGAGATCGTCAACTCTTTTAACCCTCCTGGCCCGGGCAGGCTCTCCTAATGACGGAGCTCGTATCCGGGCGATCTGGTCGAATATCAACAGAAGTAAACTAAGGCTAATCTCGCTTAATGTATCTATCTATCTATCTATTGCCAGACGCCTTACTCCCCTTACGAGGGTGGCCATACACAGAATGCCCCCAAGCGGACCTATTCCCTGTGAGAGGGACAATCCGAGCCAGTTTAGTGAAGGACTTACAGGATTGACCACTCAATTCAGGATCCGTCCGACTCCGAGGCCCTCTGTGTATCTTGTTAGCACTATTTTTCTACAGTGGTGTTCGGCTAATCCATCCACTAACCTGCCTTACCCTTAGGTAAGCAGTACGGATTTGTATCAGGTTTACTCCCCTAGACAGGTTACCAACCAAGGCTGACGAGTCCCATCCACCCGGATTTGTATAAGGTTGTCTCCCCTAGATGAGTGACCTACATTAATCAAACATATATAGAAATGGGCGGCTTACCTTCCTGCGTAGAATGGCGTTGAGTAGAGCTCTCTAGCTCAACTGGTTCCGGAGTGATGGTGATGGAAGTGGAGGTAACTTTTGCCGCTTATTTACCTCGGCGCGTCCGAACACTCAACCGCGGCCCCGGCTACGATGCCCAGTTGCACTCGTTGCTCCACCCGCAATTATGCCAGGAAGCGATTTGATAGTGTTTTATTGGTTATTCTGTCATTTATTATAGTTATTATGTTATTTTCACTCAATAAAGTTATTTATATGAACTTATTTGTGTCTCTGTCACTTATTACTTCGTTGTATTATTATTATTATGATTATTAGTGTCACTTTCACTGGACTTTGATAATTGGTAGTGTCATTTCCCCTTTTATGTATTGTTAGGTAAGCTAATAATATATATAGTGTCACTGTCACTTATTCATATTGTTATGAAGGCACTTATTATTACTTGTGTGTGTCTCTTTCACTTATACTTAGTTTTATTATTATTATACTGTCACTTTGACTGGCCTAGGCTTATTGAGTGTCATTTTCACTTATTTATTGTTAGAAATATATATTTTAGTGTCACTTTCACTTGTTCATATTGTTATTGAAGGCACTTATTATTACTTATGTGTCCTTTTCACTTATACTTAGTTATATTATTATTCTTAGCCTACATTTGAGTGTCACTTTCACTGTTGTCACTTCCACTTCAAAAGTTTGTTAGAGTGTGGAAGTCGTTGAAGCAGGTGCCAGCACACAGTCCAACTTGACACTCGAGGCATTCCCAAGTGGTTTTTGTGGGTTTGCGGGCTCTGTGAGTTGTGTGGCTGCACACATGGCACCTCTTCTGACTCCTAACATTACTACCTGGTGCTTTGAAAGGAAGGGCGCTGAGCTGGTGCTTCCTGAAGAATTCAGCACACTCCGTTCTGTCAAGGTGGCCTGGTCCTTGTATTGGCCTGCCTGGTGTACCCGCATGTTTAGCCAGGAGCTCAAGTAGCACCTGCTTGTGGAACTTCCGCAGGGACTTGTACTTCTTGGCTCCTGGAGTCCTCAGACGGTAGATGTTGTAGGCATTGAGGATCGACATATCTACCGTATGCAGGATAAACTTCTTGTACCACCTGCAAGATGTTCGCAGGCAGTCGATGAAGCCCATCTGCATGTCGGACTTGTCAACGAGGCGCATGTTGATGTTATAATCCAGGACAGCAGCTGGTTTTTGGACGGGGATCTTGGTTGTTCGGTCCACCTTCCCTGTGGCGACCATCTGGGCCTTGTGGCATGTGGTGAGGAGGTTGACCTTGCGCTGGTCATGCCAGTGGATGGAGAGGATGGGGCCACTCTTCTTGTGGAAGATGTCAGCCTTCTTCGTCTTGGTTGGGTAGCCTGGCTTGCCCTTCCTTTTGCCCTTGACTGTGCCGACAGTTCCGGTCTTGCGGTCATGGAGGTACTTGGTCAGGAGAGGCGACGTGTAATAATTATCTGTGTAGAGGATGTGGTTATTATTGAAGTGCCTCTCCATCATCTTCTTCACTACAGCGCTACCAAAACCAATGAGAGGGTCAGTCACAACTTCTCCAGCCTTGCCGCTGTAGACTATAAAGTCCAGCACATACCCCGTCAAGCAGTCGCAGAGGACGAAGAGCTTGATGCCGAAGCGGTGTCTCTTGGACGGGATATACTGTCGGAAGTGCAGCCTACCGAACAGGACCAGAGACTCGTCGAGGCACATCTTCTGGAAAGGAATCAGGTATGTGGTGAACCGATGACGTATCATGTCATACAGCTTCCTGATCTTCCATAATGAGTCGGGAAGGTGGACTGCCATGTTGTTTGTCAGGTGGAGATAGGAGAGGATGTCGAAGTACCTGTCCCTGGACATGTATTTGCCAAATGATGGAGTCGTTATGATGTCGCCAGTGATCCAGTAGTCAGCCAGAATGTGCTTCCTTATATGAGTCATCAGCATTGTGAGTGCCAAGAACACATATAATTCTGCCACAGTGAGAGCTCTCCATGCCACCATCTTGGCACTGGTCTTCCTCCCAAGAAAGTTGGCACAGATAGCATGGTGGTGATTTGTCTCTTTGACGAGGTATTCCATGACTTCATTGTCATAGAAGCCACAGAAAAGTTCACTGGGGGTAGCTTCTGGGCCACAGGGATATGCTGGTGACACCCCAGAACCCATCTGTACCTCGTCAAAGGCAGGACAATCTGGCTCAAAATCAGCTCCATCTGTCCACACAAACAGGTCAGATGCTGATGCTCGAGGTCGTGCTGCAGCAGGCACATGCCCTGGACGCCCTGGCACACGCCCTTGGCCAGGCGGACGCCCAGGCGGACACCCTGCACGCCCACGCCCAGGCCCAGGCCCAGGGGCAGCGGCGTCGGCAGGCTGACCACGTCCACGACCTCGCTCTCTCCCTCGATTTGTCGGCACATCCTCTTCCTCTTCCTGTTTCTGTTCCTGTTCCTCGTCCTCCTCAGGCGACGTCAGGTCATCTGGGGCAATGTTGGGGTCGTCAGCATCCTCCTCAGGAGACAATTCTGGTGAAGAAGTAACCGGGCGTCGGCGGTGTGGGGCGCGGGAGGCTGCGGGAGCTTCAAGAATGGGAGCCGAGGCCTCGGGAGTTGGGCTCCTTTTGCGGCGAGCCGAGGGCTTTTCAGCAAGAAATAATGCTCTGCGGTGTGTGTTGTTGTTGTTGTTGTTCCCCAGGCTGCCTAGCTGAACAGCCCCAAGGTCCCGAGCAAGGCCAAGGCCATAGAGCGCCCCCACAAAACCCTCCCTGCTTACCACTAACAAAACCCAGGTGACCGAAGCCACTCTAAGGCAGGGAGCTGAGGAGGGCGTGGAAACGCCCGGGAAACCAAAGCCCCACCCAAGGCCCTGTGCCCCTCAGCAATTATGAAGGGAAAGTTGAGGGGCAAGGGAAAAATGTGACGCTTTGGCTCCCAATCTGCCAACTTTTAGGTTGGCAGTAAGGAGGTCGATCCACGGAAAAGACGCCGTCACTTGAGATCTAGAAGATATATAAGTAAAAGGAACAGTCAGAGTAAGCTATGGGTATGGCAGAGATCGCTCAGCTCTCACTCTGATAGACCAGCCCATCACCACATGACTAGAACCCAATCCTCTCAGCATCAGCTAGGAAAGGCCCTAGGAAGCCGCCTTTGGCGAGGGGAAAGCTCCCCTACTTCAACTCCTTTCGGAGTTGGGCACCCGCGTACTCTGCGGTGTGTTGAGGCCTGTGGCACATCACCAATACCACTTGAAGAGGCTCTTTGGTCATCCTGAACGAGAGATGAAGGCGAGGGCTGTGGGTGACCCACGCGGCGTCCCGTGTCAAGGGGTCGGGACAATGGAATGCGGGTGGTTGCTAGGCCAGGGTCGGCGTCATTATCGCTATCTTCAGCTTCCCTATGCTTTTCTGCGGCTGCCCTGCGTGCTTTTTTAGCTTCACTTTTGATCAATGATATATTGTAGAAATATTTGCCCACTTTCAAGGGCGTACGGGCAGGCAAAGGGGAAGGTCCTGGGGTAGGGCTAGGGCTAGGCCTAGGCTGACCTAGCAAAGATGGCGAGGGGGTAGGCCTAGGTTCTAGCACACTGGGAAGCTCAATGGCACCTTCCTGAAACACTTCCACATCAGGATCATCACTACTGTCTCCCCCCTCAAATAAATCGACATTATCGTCGTCTCCAAAGCCCACGAAATCGTCTTCACTTTCACTTATAAATTGTACCTTGTCCACCAAGCTTTCGCCACTGCTCTCTTCATCACTTTCAAAAAGTTGTCGCTGTATAGCGCTATCACTCAACAAACGCTTAACTTTCTTTTGTTGAGCTCTCTTCTCGGTTGGAACAGGCGTTGAAGTTGCGAGTGGGGTAGCACTGGGGCCCGCGGGAGGTTGCAACGAATCGGACACGTCGGAAAACATTTTTTCAGTATTACTCGCTATGGCGGCCACGTAAGAACTGATAACACTAGTAGTTGAGGCTTGGTGGCGCTGCGGTCGCTCCTACCATGCCAAAATTGGCCGCGCAAATTTTGAAGCACGCTTTCAAGCACAAAGATTTTAAAATGACACCCGGGTTCCGGCCCTTTTGTTTTGGTGTCATTTTAAAATGACACCCGGGCTGGAAGGGTTAAGTATCTGGGCAGTGTGTTGAGTAAAGATGTCCCATCTTTACTCAACACACTGCCCAGATACTACAATGATACTATGAATGAAGAGGTGCGGGAGAGGGTACAACAGGGGAAGAGGGTTGTAGGAACGCTAAAAGCAGTAACAAGAAATAGGGTGGTCAGTATGGAAGTGAAGAAGTCCTTGCATGACAGTGTGGTAATCCCGACACTGACTTACGGAAGCGAAGCATGGACGTTGGTTGAGAGACTCAGGCCAAGAGTGAGAGCAGTGGAAATTAATTACTTAAGGAGTGCGTGCGGAGTTACATGGAGGGATAGACAGACTAATGAGGAAGTAAGAAGGAGGTGTGGTGTGGAGGTAGATGTGCTCGAAAGTGTGAAAAGGAACAACTTGAGATGTTTCGGCCATATGGAACGTATGGAAAGCGAGAGAATGATTAAGAGGTTGTACGAGAGCGAGGTGGAGGGACAGAGAGGGAGAGGTAGACCGAATATGAGGTGGAAGGATAGAGTGAGGAACTACATGAACGAAGGCGGTGCTGGTTGGGGGGAGGGCCGTCGACTGACTGGGGACAGAGGTGCATGGGGGCGGTTCGTTCGTGGCCACCCCTTCGGGGATCACGGCGTCGGGCAATAGATAGATAGATAGATAAATATATTAATAATATGTATACCGGTATATATAATTATATATATATATATATATATATATATATATATATATATATATATATATATATAGCTGACAGGGCTAGATACACCACCACGAGAGTTAAAAGAAGGAATTTGATACTTCTACCAGTATTCCTTCCCAACTCGACTCTGATGGGGGGACAGACTGTCTTTTAACCCACTGAGCTCCAGCGACGAACTGTTTGCGTCGGCAATGTATGTAACGCTAGACCCCAGCGACGCGAACATTGCGTTGGCCACTAAAACCTCTATTATTTGGCTCGTATGGTAGGAAATGGCTTGAGAATGGTAGGGGAGTGTGGACAAACAGGGACGGACCGCGAGAACAGGCGAGCCATGCCGCACGGGTGGTGGTGGTGGGATTAGTGGCGGCACTTTACCCACTTATTTGACCGCGATTTTGAACATTATTTACTCCTGTCGTATGGGAGCTATAGGCTTGAAATTTGTGAGACACTCCTTAGGATGCGTGCATCACAATGCTATACTCAGCTGTTCCCCAAGTGCTGCCGGGCGGGTGGTCATGCGTAGGAGGTGATGAAAAACACTGTACTCACTTGTTTCCCAACGACTTTCGACCTTATTTACTCTTGTCCTATAGTAGCTATAGGCTTGAAATTTGTATGGAATATTCCTTAGGATGTACGCATTACTAGTCCATGCTCATTTATCCCCCAAGTGCTGCGGGGCGGGTGGTTATGCGGGGGAGGTAATGAAAACTACTGTACCCACTTATCTCATACGACTTTCGACCTCATTTACTCTCGTCCAATGGTAGCTATAGGATTGAGATATGTATGAGATATTCCTTAGGATGTACGCATTACTTGTCTATGCTCAGCTATCCCCCAAGTCCTGCCGAGCAGGTGGTGGTGGGCGGATTAGTGGTTGATTAGTACCCACTGATTTCACCGCGACTTCGGACCTTATTTACTCTTGTCCTATGGTAGGTATAGGCTTAATATTTGTATGAGATATTCCTTAGGATGTAGGCAATGTATGGCATCCCACAAATCTCGGTTTGTTGGGACAAGGGACGTGCGTGACAAAGGAAAGTCAGTTTACCCATACATCTCTCGAGGGCAACACCATGTCGGATTTACCACGCCGTTACCCACGCAGGGCAAAATCCCTGGCCGATGCCATGGCCATACTTGAAGAGAGTGATGTGCCTGATAGTGACACTGGATCATCCAATGACGATTCAGAGGACGAATATAGTCCCACTGTGGCCGAGTATGATGATATGCATGAGGAGGAACCCTATCTCCCCATCGCTGAACGGTACGCCAGGTTACAACAAAGGAAGGCGAGTAGTTAACGTTCCCATGCTCCCCCCTGTGACATAGTGGAGTCCCCAGCAAGTGGGAAGAGGATGAGGAAGATGACCCAGACCCCATGGCCTTCATCAACATTCCACTTTCTCATCGTAGGGCTGAGAAGAGAAGAGGTGAGGATGATGGGGAGGAGGAGGACGGAGAGGAGAAGGAGGTGGGTCAATCTCCGACGCCACACGTGCCTCGCCGTGGTGGTGCTCCCACGTGTTTGCCTTCCCCACCACCCCCCATTCCCTCTCCACTTAAAAGCACCAACCCCTCACACTTTCTATGGCTTGCGCAGGGGTGCAGCCATATTAGCACCGCAGCCATTGACTTCTTCTTCAGAAGCAACAGATGAGGATATGCCTGCCCTCGAATGATCTCCACCACGCCGCCACCAACGCCCTGCCACACGCCGCCTATTTCCCTCATCACCCTGGATTGACTCGCCCCCACCATCACCTCCCGGACCACTACCATACTCACCTGTACCTTCTCTTCAGCCTGGGACCTCCCACACACACGACACTCAGACACCATCACCGCCTGCGTCGCCACACCGCCCTGATCGTGCGCAACGCCCTATCTACGTACGTGGGAGTGCTCGTGGTCCTGTGCGTGGGCGTGGCCGAAGGGTGTCTAAGGTGACCCTAATACACCCCACCCCATGGCGGTGCGAGAGCAAGGGCTGGGGCGGCTCGACCAAGGCCGAGGTTGAAGGCAGGGGCAAGAGTGTCAAGAGGGACAAGAGGGCCAAGAGGGGCAAGAGGGGCAAGAGGCAGGGCAGGGTCCCCCCGCCGCCCTGATGGTGACTCCCCTCCTGACGACTCTGGTGACGAAGGTGCCGCTCAACCCGACGTGTGGGATTGGGTCGATGGAGACAACTTTGTGCCCACTGACTACAGCTTTGTGGACGCTGGGATTGCCGGCCCTACGCTCCCAAACCAGGGGCGGCAGACCACGAGACTGGAGATGTATAGGCAGTTCTTCACTACAAATCTCGTGGCTCTAATTGTTGACCAGACCAACTGGTACAATTATTATTTCATGGCTGGAATAGGAGCAGTCAAAATACTCTGCAAGGCTGTCATGGTACTCCCTAGATGTCCCGGAGTTTTACACATTCTTGGCCATGTAATGCTGATGGGGGTCACAAGGAAATCCTCCATAAAAACGTACTGGTCCTGGGATCCCCTCGTCCGAACCCCTATTTTTGGCCAAATAATGAGCAGAAATTGTTTCATGGCCATAATGGGGAACCTCCATTTCATCGACAGCCTGGCAGCCCGCACCAAAAATCAAAGTCAACCCAGAGCAATGAAGAACCCCATGGAGAGAATAAGACCCATTTTTGAGTACCTGAAGCTGAAGCTTGCTGCCGCCTTCAAACCCCATCAGAAGCTCATTATTGATGAGAGTTTGCTGCTTTGGAGGGGGAATATTGGCACCGGCAGTACATGCCCAGCAAAGGACATCGATATGGCCTGAAGACCTTCGTGATGTGTGACTGTCGAACTGGTTACATCCAGGACCTAATTATGTATATGGGCAAGAAAACAGAATTGGTGGAAACGAGGACATATGGAATTTCTGGGGCCGTCGTCATCACCATGCTGCAGGGCTATCTGAACAGGGGCCACATACTGTACCTGGACAACTGGTACACCAGCCCCTCCCTTGCCAAGTTCCTGCATAGCCGCACTACAGGAGTCTGTGGCACCATCAGAAGGAATCGGATATTCATGCCCGAACCACCACCCAGGCGGGAAAAGGGCTCCATCATCCACAAGCAGGCTAACAATGTCCTCATGTTGCCCTGGATGGATAACTGGGATGTGAACCTCCTCATAACAGTGCACCGTCCCATCTTCCAAGACAGCACACGTCGTGACAGAGCAACTGGCGAAGTTAACAAGAAACCTTTGGCCATCTGTGATTATAACATCAACATGCGGCTGGTGGACAAATCAGATGCTGTCATCTCGTCATGTGAGTGTGCAAGGAAGACGATGAGGTGGTATAAGAAGTTATTCTTCCACCTCCTTGATCTCACCCTCTATAACAGCCATATCCTCTACTCAACAATCACCGGCAAGCAGGAAACGATGGAGAACTTCTGCATCGAGTTGTCCAGGCAGACATTGAGGGAATTCATGACTGTTCCCCACTTCCAGCAACCCCCCGCCCATCGACGCCCAGCAGCAGAAGGGATTGCCAGGCTGACACAATGCCACTTTCCTGAATATGTGCCGCCCACAGAAAACAATGACAACCCCGAAGACGGTGTCATTTGTGCCGCAACAAGACACAGAGGGAGCCTGTGAGATCAGATACCAGGTATATGTGCCCAGAATGTGATGTTGGACTGTGTTTCCCGGACTGCTTCAGGGAGTATCACACCCTTGAGCATTTCTAAAACTGTACTCAAAGACTGCGATAAAAGACGCTATGAAATGTGAAGTGTGTGTATAAAAACCAAGTGTAAATAATAAATATAGGCTTTACAAAGTGCCGAACACAATATGTAAGTGATATTGACACTCAAATATATGTAAAACAGTGACGGACACCAATAAGTGTAAATATATACTATTTCTATGACAAACGTGCATAAAACAATGTGTGAAACTCATATTGTATAACTATAAAACATATGATAAAGTAATAAACTGAATAATTAGGGGAAGAGACATGAAAACTGAATAAAGCAGGGGAGTAACAGAGAAACGCAAGAAAAGGGAAAGTGTTGGTGGCGCGTAAAACAATGTGTGAAATTTCATATTCTATAACTATCAAACATATGATAAAGTAATAAACTGAATTAAGAGAGGATGTGACATGAAAACTGAATAAGGCTGGGGAGTAACAGAGAAACGCAAGAAAGGGGAAAGTGTTGGTGGCACGTGTCAGTCAGCTGGGTGTGTGTCAGTTCGTGCGTTCTGTTATTGTCCCAGACCATGATGGCTGCCAGTCTCCATGGCAACGGAGAAGCGCCACGGTCTTGCCACTCGTGTTCACTTTACAAGACTTATATCTAAGCACTTGTCACGCTGAAACTTCACTCACAATGACATTATGAGATACATGTTGCCAATATATGAACTATGAAGGCACATATGATGCTCGGGTGGTGTAAATAACCGTCACTCAAAAACTTGCCGCATCGTACATCTGCCATGCTGCCGCGCTCAACTATGGCTGACAGGGCGGGAAGTTTGAAGGCCGCCCGGCACCAGCTGATGTATGAGGCTGCCACCCCACCCCCCCCTCATACGACCCCCAAATGACCGAGGTGAGTAATTTTGTTTTCTTCTTTTTTCACCTTTTTTTTTTCCATTTTAGAAAACAAAATTATTTGGCAAAATCTGCCGGTCCCTGGATGTACATTTATTTATGTTTAGCTGGTGCTCAGTGGGTTAATCGAAATCCGGCTGCCCTAAGCATGACAAGTTGTTTATTGGATGACAAATATAGTTGACAGGGCTAGATTTCAAACCGTACAGGCAGGAGGTCCAGTCACCTACACCACCACGAGAGTTAAAAGAAGGAATTTGATACTTCTACCAGTATTCCTTCCCAAGTCGACTCTGATGGGGGGACAGACTGCCTTTTAATCGAAATCCGGCTGCCCTAAGCATGACAAGTTGTTTATTGGATGACAAATATAGCTGACAGGGCTAGATTTCGAACCGCACAGGCAGGAGGTCCAGTCACCTACACTACCACGAGAGTTGTCATGCTTAGGGCAGCCGGATTTCGATTAAAAGACAGTCTGTCCCCTCATCAGAGTCGAGTTGGGAAGGAATACTGGTAGAAGTATCAAATTCCTTCTTTTAACTCTCATGGTGGTGAAGGTGACTGGACCTCCTGCCTGCACGATTCGAAATCTAGCCCTGTCAGCTATATTTGTCATATATATATATATATATATATTACAAAAATATTGTATTTTCTATGTGTCAGTTGTCTCTATTTACTTCTTCCATATTCCAGATTCTAGTAGTTTGTTTTCCATGTTGACATTGTTCATATTTTGTCTCCCGTTCTGTAGCTCACCATTCTTCGCTCCCCCATATTTTGTATCCAATATTGGTAGGTGCCTTTAAACAAAAGAAAAATAAACTATATACGTAAAAAATTAGTAAATACAAATCCATAGAGGAAGGGGAGAGACTTTGAAGTTACCATTGTTCCCAGATTAATTCCCCTTGACAGCCAACTAAATCCCTGACGATATCTTGACTCGCTGATGACCAAAAGGTGCTTCAGAGTGTGTCATTAATGTTATGCCTGTGCCTTATTAACTACTGTCTGCCTCACTTGGGTTTATTGGATCATTCAAATAGGTAATGGCACTGTTCATGGTGCTCACTCACCTGATCTGTTTCAATTAAATCCTAAAAAATATTTCAATTTCATTATTCATCAGTGTGGTGAAAATGAGTCTCTTTAACGCCTTACGAGCGGGCGGGTCAGTTTTTTTCCACTACGTGCCCAGCGTTTTTTTTTTTTACCATAAATGGTCTTGTTTCCGTGCTCTTGTTCATGCATAAACAAGAGCCAGAGCGTAATACAATTATGTATCCCTGAAAGGGCATAAATTGAGCTTTCCAATGACATCCGAACCATCCTTCTACGATCACTGGTTGTCTTGCAACGATCGTGCAACCGAAGGGCAAAATCCTAAAATACGGTAATTTCGTTACATAATTACGTGTGTAGCGAGGGAGTGGTGGTGGATGTGTGTGGAGTAGATGTCAATATGCCCACAGCGGCCGTGGCGAGCGGTCATGAGGTAACCTACGCTCCTCCCGTCGCTCGTCTCTCTCTCAGAGCCAATATTGTGCCAAAATTGCACACAGACTAAAGTCGGACCCCGCCACATAGTCCAGATTTTTAGATACGGACTTAAGTCAGGCCCCGATGGTTAGGGGTAATTAATGGTTGATTAAATACAGCTGTGTGTTTTTTTTTTTTTTTTTTTTTAGCTTGTTTGAGTCCCACAGGCCACATGTATTTACTTACACTAGTTTGTCTACTCCCAGTCTGCCATTAAATCACCTGTCCACTGCTGCAGATTGTTCATCAGTCTTTAATATTGTTTCTCGATGCAGATCGCTATTAGCATTAGTGTTCTTCCTTCTTTCCCCACGTTGCATCCATTTGTCTTATTATTTATCCTCCTCCTCCTTTTCCTCCTTCTTTTCTTTTACTTTTAACATTATATTGGTAATTTCCTTTTCTCCTCATTATGTCGTAATCATTATTTTCTTTTTTCGCCATCACCCCTGTGTCATCCTCCTCATAATCTTCTTCCATCCCTATTATATTCATTAACTTCTTGGTGTTATTTTCTTCCCATACTCTGCCTTCAGAACCATCCCTCATTTCTGCTTGTCTGCTTTCAAAGGGAGGTGTGGTGGAGTGGTCTTGCCACTGGACTGGTAATCCAATGGTCTCGGGTTCGAATCTCTATGTACTGTATCAATGGGAAAATATTATTGGGATGGAATTTGTGGTCTACCTAGTATCCGTGCATTACCATAAAACCAACCGAAACGCCAAATGCCTTCAGAACCATCCCTCATTGCTGCTTGTCTGCTTTCAAGGGGAGTTGTGGTGGAGTGGTCCTGCCACTGGACTGGTAATCCAATGGTCCCGGGTTCGAATCTCTATGTATCAATGGGAAAATATTATTGGGATGGAATTTGTGCTGTACCTAGTATCAGTGCATTGACATAAAACCCACCGTAACGCCAAAAATACCCTCATTGTTCCCTGATTAAATAGCACTGTATGAATATTCCCATATTCAAAATAGGCTACAGGGGGAAGGGGGGGATGCCTAGAGCCCGAGAGTTAATTTCTCAATAGGTGGCTTTCTGAGAGTGCGGGTCTGAGTCTGAGGGAGGAGACAGTGAATCGCAAAGGCTAAGCAGCTTCAGAGATGGGGCTGCTTCGAGCCGTTAGTGGGCTTCACATGTCTCACTCCCTAGACTGGAACATGTTCAGCGGTAGACGACTGTACAGGCTCTCAGCCTATCCCCGAGAGGGAGTAGTTGGAATATACAACACAAAAATAATCTTTCCCTCCTCCCTTGTATCATATTAATTTGAGCCTACTGGTTCCCCCCACCCTCTTCCTTCTCCTTTTTCATTGTTTTGTTTACCTACTCCTCTTGTTCTCTTCCTCTTATTTGTATCTCTCTTAGTCTCTTGCAATTCTTCTTGTGCTTCTAATTCTTGTATTTCTTCTACAACGTCTAACATTTCTAGTTATTCTTCCTCTTCTACCTAGTCCTTCTTATCGTAATCCTCACATTTGTCTTCATATTCGGTTTGCTATTCTTCTGTTATTCCAGTCTGGCTCCAGGTCCTTATCTTCTGTTACTTTCTTTCCTCCACTCTAATATGTTTGAAAGTTTTAGTCATGCGTTTCTGCTTGATATATTTTGTTAGGATTTTCTACCTCTCATCTTCTCCTCTTCTGTATCTTCTTCTTGATATCGTATTCCACTTCCATCCCTCCAATTTATCATCATGCTTTTCCTCCGCGTTCGTCCTTCCTTTCTGCTTATCTGCCTGTTTTTCCTTCCTTCCCTCCTACCTCCTTGTTATTCGGTCTCTTCAATTCCGCCCCGGCCTCAAATCCCCCTTTATTTCCTTTGGGTTTCACTCTAACTTTTACTCGTGTTATCTGCTTTCCCTCACTCGTCTTTCGTTTTAGCGCGCGCGTGTGTGTGTGTGTTAGACTTTTTCGTATACCTTCCTCGTACATGTTCGCTCTTTCTTCTATGTTTCCACTATTTTCACGGTTGTGGTTAATTTGCTGCGTCCACCTAACTGTCTGCATGGCTTGATTTGTTTTCACTTTCTTCCTTCCTAGATTAAACTTGGTGCATCTTTTTTTAGTGTTATTGTTATTATTATTGTAGTTAATTGCTATAATAAAACATATGTGTAATGCATGACCTCAAATGTTGTTACAGTGATATGTTTGTTCTGTCTGTTGCCGACCCTTGCACCATCAGCTGACAACACGCCCGTTACAATGTCTCTTGCTCATGTCCAGGCAACAATATCTTTATTTACCTTATCGTGGAACTCACCGGATATTATGGAACATTCGGAGTAGCAGCACGATGTACGTGTGTTTGTGAGAAAGAGAGAGAGCAAGAGAGAGAGAGAGAGAGCGTTTGCGTGTATAATAAATATAACCGAGTCCTGATGATGGATAAGGCTAGTTGGGAGGAGTTGGCCACGACACTGCCGCTGAGTTACGAGTTACATAAATTTGCAACCCACTCTGTTCTTAGTGTCGCACCGCTGAAGTCTGCTATAATTAAGAGAGAGAGAGAGAGAGAGAGAGAGAGAGAGAGAGAGAGAGAGAGAGAGAGAGAGAGAGAGAGAGAATGATAGAGGGAGTGAGAGACAGAGAGAGAGGACAGTACTGAATAACAGGAAGCCTTTGATGAGAGAGACAGTGAGATAAGAACAAGATTGGGTGACAATGGTCCCTATCATAATTATGAGAGCCAGAGAAAAAAACGAATTTAGCACACAGGAATCAATTATTGTGATCATAAATAACACCGGCAGCAGTGAAGTTACAGGAGTTTCATATTTATCCTTCTCCAAAGAAGTAATCAAATTAGTGTGAATTCCAAGCTATTTTTTACTTAATTGTCTGTACTTCATTAATCTGTAGATTGTGAAATCCTTGAAACCATACATCAGTCACGGTGTTCCTAATTATTTGTTTGCTAGATAATTGTACACTAAGTTGAAAGACATGTTTGTATAATGATAACATTGAATTAATCTTCCATTTTTGTGTAGTATCTACACACATACTTTTTTGTAGACGTTATAGCTTTCTGTAATGTAATTATATAATGGTAATACAATTGATCGTATTATAATTATCGTCATCGCTTTCTCTTTGATTATGTTTAATATCCTACACTTTATCTTTTATTCAGGCTATCATTAGATGATTATATTTTGCTTATGAATAAATTGTAAGAGAGTGTAATAATTTAAGTTCCGTAGCTATTACCCTTTTGCTTTCATCTGGGCATTTTGAAGCTACCATTACGTCAAATCGTCTAATTTTAACCAAAGTTAAATACGATAAATGTCATCGACATATACTAACATTGTTACCAACAGTCGGCTAATACAGCGAACGCAACAACCCAAACTTTATAACTTTATCATTGTTTACATCGTCAAAGGTAAACATTTGACCAGATTTCAATGTATTTGCAATCCCTGCAATGAGGTACATGCAGATAATGACAGACACAAGTGGCAGACGGTAAAATTTTATTATACAGTTCAGCAACGATTTTCTGTCCCACCAGTACAATACGCATTGAGAACATTTTTATGTTTGGAATATTTTAATTGTGTTCCGGACAACTCAATTAGTATACCATTTCAACCATTATATCTCAACCTGTGCCAAATCAACCGGAGACAACAACATATGTGCCAATGTACAGTAAAACTACAATCTAGCTTGACTTATTTAAATGTAACCTAACACAATTGAATTGAGTTAACACCGGTGGAGAGTTGCTGGTTAAAATATTATATTGGTTGAGTTGTCCGGTTTCCCTAGCAGTTATTACTAATATAGATTGCTGGGTACAAAGGCATCACATTTGCAATAATATTCAAATAATATTCTATGACATTCTTTATCGATTATTGTCATTAGTTCGTTGGATAAAGCTCAGATTTATGGAACAATAATGAAATCTCTGTGGTCGTTACTGACAATAATATTAATATTATTGTGGTTTACTATGACTTACTGAATATCTGAATGATTTAAATTACCAAATACGTTTGGTGTTCTTCGTGCTAACTGTTGTGATAGTTTGTCTTTGTTCGCTTCTTTGAGGCCATTCGTTGACTAAATATAAACGTCTAGTGTTATAGCTTAAATTAAAAGATAATTCGGAATCACATTTAGTTAATAGCATTAGGATTGCAGTAGAGAGTTTGTTTGATCAAGTTCTTCGTTTTATTTTGGATAACACTAGACAATTTTATTTCATTTAGGAAGGATCTCTGGGAATGAAAGAGCATATATGCCTTCACCATCAACTATTTGATTCCACAGATAGTTTCCTAGCTGAATAAAATAGTGCAATGAAAGTCAGAAGTATATGAAGGGAATAGCTATCGTACTGAAAGGATCATCATGTTGGAAAACCACCTGGGGCCTGGATTCACATAGACAACCTAAAACATAACATGATATCCCGTAGACTTTATTAATATGGTAATATTCAATAGGTGTGAGAGAGAGAGAGAGAGAGAGAGAGAGAGAGAGAGAGAGAGAGAGAGAGAGAGAGAGAGAGAGAGAGAGAGAGAGAGAGAGAGAGAGAGAGAGAGAGAGAGAGAGAGAGAGAGAGATAGAGCGCTCAATTGGTCAAACTACCCCATTAAATCTGAGTCGTAGCATGTCCGCGTCCGGGGTTTCATTATATTTAACAGGTTGAGATGGCTGAGCTTAATACTAGATAGATCTATAATAGCTATGGAATAAACATAAACACACGCAACACACACACACACACTCACTCACACACAAACGCACTCCAGTCTCTTTTTCTCTCTATCGCCATGTTTCTTTCTCTCTCTGGGAATTCAATCTTGAAAGACCTTGACATATTAGTTCAGCCTTTCATGGAGTGTCGCTGAAGCTGTTTGCAGTAACATTATCTCTGTAGATCATATAATTATAAGCAGCCAAAGTGTTCCAGGTAAAATCAAGGTTATTATCTGGTGTTCTATTATATTGTTTGATGCAGTTTAATTAGGGTCTGGGAATTCATATTAGGTTGTTCATGGAACCTTCAGGTATTGGTGACAATATGATGAACCAAAATAGTTGTTATGGCTTATTCATAGTTCCAGGATATATTCATGATATACATACATTTGTTGCATCATATAATTGGTATTATTATGTATTGTACCGATACATTATTAAACAGCGTTCACTATTATTACTTCCATTTACATTCTTATTAGTATTAATGGTACACTAAATTATATATAATAAATTATAGTGAACATATGAAGTAATTATATAATTAGGACAACAATGTGGTTTCTGAAGACCAATCTATTTCCCTGTATTAACCATTATGTTGCATTTTAGTTGCACAAGCAATATTTTATAGTTTTTAGGCTAACTAGATATGATTTTATCTGTTCTCCTCATACTTAATTTATGCTTTCAAGACAGGCTGAGAAATCTTAAGATGGACAAACTTAGACTTGACTATTCTATCTATCTATCTATCTATATGCTCAGGCCCAATCCCCATTTTGGGGGTAGCCGACTCAAGACAGAGCAAGAACAGGGAAAACACAAAAACATCATAAAACAAAAAATAAACACAGATAAAAAACACAAACTCTCACACATCCAGGTCACCCAGGAGAAGACCCAGAGACCAGGGTAACCAAGGTCGCTCCAGCACTCCCCCGGCCCTGACCACCCGGAGAGGTTCCGATCTCGGCAGGCAGACATGCAGCGGAGCCAAAGCCACAAGCCCTCCCACCACACTTCCAGGCACACCCTTCATATTAATCGTCTCCCCGGGCCAGGCGCCTGATGGACTATTATCTAGTCCAACTTGCGCCCGACCCCTTACTCCAAATGACCACGTGTTCACTCAACTATTCACACTATCCCTTGACTATTGCATAATATAAACTTGTCAAGTCTTGCCTTTGACAACACATGTTAACCATCAAAAAAGCTTCTTTAGAATCGGAACGTTTGCTCGAGATACTAAGCTGTCTTTCTTTATAAATATATATCTAAGTAGAACTAACAAGATATAATTATGTATTTAACGTAATTATTATGATCCTTCAAAGAATATAATTTAACTAGACCATTAAATGTAGTGGATATTTACTTTTCAGGGTAGATTCTTGTAACTCGCTCTCGCTTCCTCTCTCTCGGATTCCTTTTACATATTAAATCGTACAAACTTATATCGTAATGCAGGTTTCGCAGAACCCGATAATATAATTAAAGACTGAACTTTGTAACTGTGATAAAGAACAATTTCCACAAATTGCTAAACATTCAAGCTAAATATATTTGATAGACACGACAAACTCGCGGTATGTTATGTATTGTGAAATGATTGGTTAACTTTTTCATAGAAAGTTTTAAAGGTTTTTGGAAGTCAAATTAGAGCGGTGTTCAGATTTTCTAACTCTAAATATTATATAACCAATGTTTTATTAATATGCTAAATTTAATAAAGGGTTATTGTACTACTAC